>PVIW01005645.1:0-102248 GCA_004026585.1 Noctilio leporinus
GGACCTTTATGGTGGCACTGCTTATGTTTAAATCTTTTATCCATCTTGAGTTTATTTTGGTGTATGGTGTAAGTTGGTGGTCTAGTTTTATCTTTTTGCATGTTGCTGTCCAGTTCTCCCAACACCATTTGTTGAAGAGACTGTTTTTACTCCATTGGATGTTCCTTCCCCCTTTGTCAAATATGAGTTGACCATAGAATCCTGGAGATCTTTCTTTTTGTATCACTTTCCCTCATCCTGAGTAAATCCTTTAAAATTTCCAAGGTTTAGCTGGTTATAAATTTGCTCATTTTTATTTGTCTAAATAATATTTTCTTGTCCTTAATCTTTAAAGATAATTTAATTGGAATTGTAAATTTATATTAATAATCATTGTTAGGCATTTTTTATCTCTGGTCTCCATCAGTCCCTGATGATAAAACAACCCTGATTCTAATTGTTGTTCTCTGTAGATAATTTGTCTTTCTCTAGTGTTGTCTTTAAGATCTTCCTTTGCCTTTTGTCTCTGCAGTTTCACTACAGTGTGTCCAATTGTATATATATTTTACATAAAAAAAAAACAGATTTTATTTATTATTTCCAGAGAGAGAGGAAGGGAGAGAGGCAGAGAGGGAGTGAAACATCAATGTATGGTTGCCTTTCACCTGCCTCCAGCCATGGACTTGGCTGGAGACCTGGCTTGCAACCTGGTTATGTGCCCTGGCTGGGAATTGAACCAGCAACCTTTGGGTTTGCAGGCTGGCACCTTATATATTTTACTTTTTTAAAGTATATTTTATTGATTATGCTATTAGATTTGTCCCAATTTCCCCTCCTTTGCCCCTCTCTGCCCTGTACCTCCCTTCCCTCTAGTAATCCCCAACCACGTTAGTTCATGTCCATGGGTCATGCATATATGTTCTTTAGCTTCTCATTTACTTCACTATTCTTAATATCCTCCTGTCTATTTTGTACCTACCAGTTATGCTTCTTGATCCCTGCACCATTTCCCCTGTTTTTCCCCTCCCCATCCACCGATAACCCTCTATATGATCTCCATATCTATGGTTCTATTCCTATTCTAGTTGTTTGCTTAGTTTGTTTTTGTTTTTTTTTTGGTTTAGATTCATTTGTTGATAATTGTGAGTTTGTTGTTGTTTTAATGTTCATGGTTTTGATCTTCTTTTTCTTAAATGTGTTCCTTTCATATAAGGGCTCGGTGATGATGAACTCATTTAGTGTTAACTTGTCTGGGAAGCACTTTATCTGCCCTTCCATTCTAAATGATAGCTTTGCTGGATAGTGTAATCTTGGTTGTAAGTTTTTTTTTTTAAAGATTTTATTTCATTATTTTTAGAAAGAGGGGAAGGGAGAGAGGCAGAGAGGGAGAGAGACATCAATGTATGGTTGCATTTCACCTGCCTCCAGCCACAGACCTGACTGGAGACCTGGTTTGCAACCTGATTATGTGCCCTGGCTGGGGAATCGAACCTGCGACCTTTGGGTTCGCAGGCCGACGCCTTAACCACTGTGCTACCAGCCAGGGTCGTAAGTTTTTGCTTTTCATCACTTTGAATATTCTTGCCAGTCCCTTCATGCTTGCAAAGTTTCTTCTGAGAAATAAGCTGATAGTCTTATGGGAACTATTTTGTAAGAACAATCTTCTTTCTCTCGCTGCTTTTAAGATTCTTTATTTTTAACCTTATCTTTATTTTTCAACCTTTTGCATTTTAATTATGATGTATCTTGGTGTGGTCCTCTTTGGGTCTAGCTTGTTTGGGAGTCTGTGCTGCCCTTGTATGTCTATTTCCTTTGGTAAATTAGGGAAGTTTTTCTTCATTTTTTTTCAAATAAGTTTTCAATTTCTTGCTTTTTTCTCCTTCTGGCATTACTATGATTCAGATATTTGTACATTTAAAGTTGTCTAAAAGGTTCCTAAGCCCCTCCTCATTTTTTTCAATTCTTATTTTTTTCATTCTGCATGGATCGACTTTTTATTTCTTTTTTATATCCCAAATTGTTTATTTAAACCTCAACTTCCTTCTCTTTACTATTGGTTTCATGTGGATTTTTCTTCATTTCATTTTTTTTAAAAAAGATTTTATTATTTTGCGAGAGAGAGAGGGGAAGGGGAAGAGGCAGAGAGGGAGAGAGACATCAATGTATGGTTGCCTTTCACCTGCCTCCAGCTATGGACCTGGCTGGAGACGTGGCTGGAGACCTGGCTTGCAACCTGATTATGTGCCCCTACTGAGAATTATTTCATTTGGTATTGCCTTCACTTCTTCCCTAATGCATTTGCTGTACTCAGCCACTTCTTTGAGCATTGTTATCACCAGTGTTTTGACTGCATCTGTTAGGTTTGCTATCTCCTCATCATTTAGTTCTTCCACTGGAACCTTGATCTGTTCCCTTTTTTGGGCCATACTTCTTTGTCTCCTCAACTTGACAGCTTCCTGTGTTTGCCTCTGTATGTTAGTCAGAGCTATTGCACCTGTTATGTTGTAAGGGGCAGAGCCTTAGGTGTGCGTCAGTGCTGGGTGACCCCTGTTTCACTATCTTGTGGTTGTGTGTGTTCAGAAGGGGGCAGAGAGGGAATAATGGTGCTTGCTCAGCATTCTCCTTTTCCAGTCACTCGGCCCGCTTCCTCCATGTGACTAGCGCCCCTCTAGCTATTGTCCTCATGATGGTTCTCAGAGTGGGTGGGTTTGTGTAAGTTCTAGGACCATGGGCACCTCTAAATGTACTCTCCTGAGAGATGGGTAGTTTCTTCTGCTGCCCCAACCCCCACTGGTTTTCACAGCCGGAAATAATGAGGTTTTATTTTCCTGGTGCGGTAACTGTGAGCTGCTCCCCAGATGTCCCTCCAAGCTTTTATAATGTGTGACTGCTCTTCCGCTATCCTCTCCATCTTGGCTCCCCATCTCCACCCCTCCTACCTATCTGGATGAATATGACTTCTTTACATCTTTGTTAGTTGGACTTTCATGCAGTTAGATTTTCTGGTAGTTCTAGTTGTTTTTCATTTGGAGGTAGATATAATCCTTCTTATGGTTGTGCAAGGAGGTGAAGCATGTCTACCTATGTCTCCATCTTGGCCAGAAGTGTGTGTGTATGTGTATGTATATTTAATTTGTTTCCATTGAGATTTGATGAATTTCCTGAATCTAATATTGGTGTTTTTCACCAATAATAATTCTTGAAAATCCTCTTCAAATATTGCCTGTGTCCAATTTTCTTTCTCTCTTGTCATCTGAACTCATAATTAGACTTACATTAGATTTCCTTACTCTGTTCTCAATGTCTTCTTCTCTTATGTTTTTCATTTCTTTCGCTCTCTAGATTATAGTCTAGAAAATGTCTTCAGCTTTATATTTCATCTGTGTCTAATTGAGTTTAAGTTTTTAAGTCTGATAATTCCATAATCTTATTTTGGTTCTTTTTTATATTAGTGAGTTCATCTTTGATTGTCTGGTTGTGCCACAAACTGGTATAATTTGGGTCCTAAAGAGTCCTCTATGATTTGCCTATTCATCTGTCTCCATAGCCCTGATTCCATCGCCTAGTAACAAATGATTTTACTGTCTCCATAGTTTTGCCTTCTCCAGAATGTTAAATAGCTTGAATCATACAATATATAGCCATTTCAGATTGGTTTCTTCCACTTAGTGATACTTATTTAGGGCATATCCTCCATGTCTTTTTGTAGCTTCTAGCTCCTTTCTTTTTAGTGTTATTAATATTCCATTTTCCTGTATGTCCCACAGTTTATTTATCCATTTACCTACCAAAGGACATCTTCTTTGCTTCCAAGTTTTGGTAATTATGAATAAAGCCACTATAAGCATTCAGGTTTTCTTCTGGACATACATGTTCTACTTCTATGGGTAAATACCAAAGAATGTGATAGCAAGATTTATAACTAAGAGTATTGAAACACAGTATGGAATTTTCTCAAAAAACTAAAAATGGAACTGCCTTTTGACCCAGCAATTCCACTACTAAGGCTATGCCTGAGGAACCCTGAAACACCAATTCAGAAGAACGTATGCACCCCTATGTTCATAGTAGCACTATTCACAATAGCAAAGCATTGGAAACAACCTAAGTGCCCCTCAGTGGATGAATGGATAAAAAAACTATGGTTCATTTACACAATGGAATGCTACATAGCAGAAAGAAAGAAGGAACTCCTACCCTTTGCAACAGCATGTTGGAACTGGAGAGTATTATGTTAAGTGAAATAAGCCAGTGTGGCAAAAGACAAATACCATATGATCTCACCTAATACAGAAGACTAATGAATAAACAAACAGAAATAGAAAGAAACCAGAGACATTGAGGGGGCGGGAAGAAGAATGACTATGACCAGAGAGGAGAGGGGGGAGGAGGGAGAAAGAGAGAGGGGGAGAGAAGGGGCGGGGATTAGATGAGGAGCTAATGTGAAAGATCCATGGACATGAACAAGGAGGTAGGGATTGACTGTGGGAGAGGGGATGGGGGATAAGGGAGAGCAATGGAGGAAAAATGAAACAACTGAAATACAACAATAATGAATCAATAAAAAAATAAAAACACTTGGATACATATATAAAGAGTATGCTTAGTCTTGTAAGAAACTGCCAAACTGTCTTCCTAAGTGGCTATACTATTTTGCATTCCCAGAAGCAAATGAGAGTTCCTGTTGCTCCACATTTTTGTTAGCATTTGGTGTTATTATTATTATTTTAATCTGGATAATTTAATAGATGTCTATTGGTATCTCATTGTTCTTTTAGTTTGAATTTTTGTGATGGCATATGATATTGAGGATATGTTCATATGCTTACTTACCATCTGTATATCTTCTTTGATGAGGTGTCTGTTAAGGTTTTTGGCCCATTTTAAAATCAGATTATTTTTTTATTGATGAGATTTAAGAGTTGTTTTTTTTTTTTTTTTGTACATTTTGGATAAAAGTCCTTTATCAGAAGTGTTTTTTACAAATATTTTCTCCAAGTTTTAGCTGTTTTCTTATTCTTAACATTGTTTACCACATTGCAAAAGTTTTCCATTTTTAATTGAATCTATCTTATTACTGTTTCTTTCATGAATCATACCCTTGGTGTTATATCTAAAAAGCCATCACCATGCTGAACATCATCTAGGTTTTCTCATAAGTTCTCGTACAGACCCTCAGTTTCATTTAGGTTGTTAGTGTCCCAAGTCAGAAGCCTACCTTTCCTGCCTTCCATTGCTAGACCTAGTTATGTGACTAAGCTTAGATATTTAAGCAAAAGTGTAGTGTGAAACTTCCAAAAAGATTCCTCAAAAGGAATTTCTTAGTTGGGAGATGGGAGCTTTTATCCTTCTCCTTCTCTCTTTTCTACTGGATGCAATGTAGATGTGAGAGCTGCATTTTCAGCAGTCATCTTGGGCAATCTTGGACTAAATGGGTGGCTTTAGTTCAGAAGCCATGGCCTAGGATGATTCTGCATATCAATGAATGGTGAAAATTGCATGGTAAATTCTAAATCCATTTATGGGTTATATTTTCATTCTATACAGGTTGATTGTTTATTTCTTCTTTATATCCCAAATCATTGATTTTAACCCTGACTTCCTTCCCTTTACTATTGGTTGTAATTCAGAATGCTAGGGCTAGAAGCTTGCAACTCCTGTGGGTTAAGAGTGGAAATGGTGTGCATTACTTTTGCTCCCATTTCATGGACTAGGATTCTGTCACATTGGCTACTCTGAAGTGGGAATTTAGTGCCAGTACACCTGTCTTGAAATATATTAAAAGAAGTTCTTCAGAGAAAAGGAAAGTTGTCAGAAAATGGTCAGATATACTTGGACGTATGTAAAGAAAGATTGTTGGAGAAGAAATAAATGAAAGAAAAATAAAATCTTTACTTTTCTGATTCTTAATGGAGCTCATAGGTAACTGTTCATTTAAAGTAATAGCAACAGCCTTGGCTGGTGGTACAGTGGATAAGGCACCTGCTTGTGAATCCAAAGGTCACTGGTTCAATTCCCAGCAGGGTACATAACCATGTTGCAAGCCAGGTCTCCAGCCAGGTCCGTGTCTCCCTCTTTCTCTCTGCCTCTCTCCCTTATTCCCCTCTCTAAAAATAATAAATAAAATCTTAAAAAATAATAGCAACAATGTTTTGGACAATTGTGGTTTATAGATAGATGAAATAAATGACAGGATTGTTGAAAGGGACAGAGAGAAATTGGGAATACTCTTAAGTACTTGCACTACCTGTGAAGTGGTATAGTGTGATTTGTCATTAGAGAGGGCTTTCTTGACAACCCTGTATAAAATATTACCCTCTTTTCTTATCCCTGGGCTGTTTCCCTTACTCTGATTTTTTTCCTTATACAGTTCTTACAATCTCCTGACATGTTACGTATTTATTTATAGGCCTGTGTATCTTTCCACTAGGGCTCCACTCTAGAATATAAACTCTATGAAGGCGGTAAGGGGCAGGGTGTCGGGGAGAGAGGAACTTTGCTCATTGTGGCATGCGGTAGGTGTTCAGTGATATTTATTAAATGAATAAATAAATGAAAGAATGAACTGTCTCAAACTAATCAATATTCACCCTCTGGGAGTGAGGATGTGTATATTAATCACATGAATTCCAAATATTGACAAAATACGTATTTTTTTCACGGTGGTGTTGGCTAATGAGTAGGCAATATTTACAGATAGTTTATAGAAGAGAAAATATAACTAGCCAATAAACATGAAAAGATAATCAGGGGAATTAAATTAAAGACCACTGATGATCTATTTGATGTCATATTGACAGAAACAGAAAAGAATGATAATATTCAGTGCTGAATAGGATGAGGGGAAATTGGAACTCTCATATATTGCTAATGAGATATGGGATTTTGAATTGGTACAATTTTTTTGAAAGTTATCAGATAATATCTATTAAATTAAAATATACACTTTAAAAAAAAGATTTTATTTATTATTTCCAGATAGAGAGGAAGAGAGAGAGAAACATCTATGTATGGTTACCTTTCACCTGTCTCCAGCCATGGACCTGGTTGGAGACCTGGCTTGCAACCTGGTTATGTGCTCTAGCTGGGGAGTAAAATATACACTTTTTTTTTAAACCTTACACTTCACTTTTGGAAACCAAACAGAGTAACAAAAGCAATAACAATAAAGGATAGCTATTGCAGCATTTTTATGGTAATAAAAACTTGCAAATAATTTGAATTCCCATTAATAGGAATAGGTTCATAAATAATTATAGGTTACTCAATGATTATATATGTAGCTATTAACAGAATACATTTTATTTAAATTTAAAGGCAAGTCCATGCAATTATGTGAAAGCAAATTACAAACAGTGTAAATAGTATAATCTCATTTTTCTAATAAATATGGAGTGTGTATTCAATATACAATATTTTAATGTTTGAATAAACATGAAGAAATATATGAAAAATATATGGTGGCTATTTGCTTATCTTAGAGAGGTGGGAATGAAAATTAGGTTTTATTAACTTTTTCCTAATAATCTCTGTATTATTTTACTAGTTATAATGAATATTATTTTGCTTATTGTTTTTAAAATTAATAAAATAAATTTGAAAAGGAAAACAATCCAGAGATCAGAATATAGTAAGCTAGGCATGACCATCACAGTGGTGTCATTGTTAAATAAATAAACAGGTGTGATTAAGCATAAATAAGAATATTGTATGAAAAAGAATCAATGACCAATTTTTTTTCATTGTGACATTTTCTGAAAGCACAGGTCTTTTTCTAGAAATGGTGTGCAGTTCCAGGCTCTACAGTTTTAGAGGGGTATAGAGAACTTGGAGAAGAGAGCTGCATATGTTATAAAATTATTGACTGTTAGACATATAGAATGAGAATAATAGCAGATCTGAAGAATATGACATCTAGAGTAAGGCTAATACTATTTACCACTAATTAATACTTGTTGTATGTCTATAATAGTAAGGAATGTTTTTGGCTGCAGTGTCTTAAGCAATAAAAAACAATTATTTCAAGTAACAAGAAGTGTGTAGTTTGAAAGTTTAGGGCTGTTAAAGCAGTACAATGATGTCATTGAAGCCTTAGATTTTCTTCTGTCTTTTTGCCCTATTATTGTCATTATTCCTTGAACATTTATTCATTTTACATATATTTATGTAATACTTGATATGTGCCAGGGACAGTTCTATTTGTTTTGAAATTTATAGTTAAATTTTCAGTTTTGTATGTATTGATTTGTGATTATAAGATGGTTCAGGCATCACAACTGTGTCAATCCAGATATCACAACCACATTTAAAAATAGAAAGCTAGGAGTTGCAGTAACAACAAATCTTTTATTCAGGAAGCTGTGTTCTGTTATTAAGGGAAGAAAACTTTTTCAGAAGTACCTATAAAGTAGAAGAAAATGAAAGTAGAAAAAGTAAGCATTTTAGAGAATCATTTTACTTCCAACACCTGATTAATAGGCATTCCAGAAAAGGGAAATAGAAAATTGGAGTAGGGTAGAAAAAGAAATGATACAAGTGACCAGAACACAAGGTCATGGCTTTTCAGATAGAAAGAGCATCCAGGTACCCAGGAAAATGAATGGAGAAAGATCCACACCAAGGTACATTATTTTAAAATTTTGAAACAATGGTGTTAGAGATAAGATCCAAAAAGTTGAGATAAGATCCATAGAATTGGGGATGTGGAATGTAGGGCATGTGAGATTAGGAAAAAGACATCTCAATATCAATGTTGAAGTCTAGAATACAATAAAGTAATGCTTAAATATTTGAGGAGAAATGATTTCAACCTAGAATTCTATACCAAATCAAACTATCAGTTGCATGTCATGAGAGAGAACATTGTTAGATATGCAACAACTAAAATTTACTTCTCATCATCCTTTTTGTGAAAGAAATTACTAGAGAATGTGCTCCAATGAAATGAGTTAAGTAAAACATGAAAAAGAAAAACATGAGGCCCAACACAAGAAAACATAAGTACATATACAAGGATGACTATTATGTAAAGGCATGGAAAGCAATCAGTCTGAATTTGAATGGAAATATAGGGTTTCTGTATTAAGGTTCTCCAGAGAAACAGAACCAATGGGAAGTATACGGTATATATACAGAAAGAGATTTACTATAAAGAATTAGCTCATGAGATTGTAGACACTGACAAGTCAGAGATCTGCAGGGTGGGCTGGCAGGTTGGAGACTCAGAAATACTGATGTTACCATTCAAGTTTGAAGGCTGTTTGCTGAACAATCTTCTTTTACTCAGAGGAAAGTTGGTTATTTTGTTCTATTCAGGTCTTCATCTAATTGCACATTATGGAGCACTTCTACTCAAAACTCCACCAATTTAAATGTTAATCTTATCCTAAAGCACCCTCATAGAAACATTCAGAATAATGTTTGACCCAGCTATCTGGGCACTGCTGTCTAGCCAAATCAACACATAAAATTAACCATTACAGATGCCAAGAAAAATTATTATCTTATATATTTGACAATTTGAAAAATAATACCGGTAGGCAAAAGCATGGAAAAAGTGATTCTAAGTCCATAAAAAGAACATAAATTATTATTATTATTTTTTAAGATTTTATTTCATTATTTTTAGAAAGAGGGGAAGGAAGAGAGTCAGAGAGTGAGAGAGACATCAATGTATGGTTGCATTTCACCTGCCTCCAGCCACAGACCTGACTGGAGACCTGGTTTGCAACCTGGTTATGTGCCCTGGCTGGGGAATAGAACCTGCGACCTTTGGGTTCCCAGGCCGGCACCCTATCCACTGTGCTACCAGCCAGGCAGAACATAAATTATTATAAACAAGGCTTTTAATAAGGAAAATTAAAAAATTATAAAAGAAATACTATATATGAGGTCTGTCCAGAAGCTGTCCAGACATGTAATCTGAAAAATAGAGACATTTATTGAAGAAGATACAAGATACAAGAAACTGTAGATAGGATAATGATGCTTCAGTTCCATTTAATGTAGGAACCTTGGAACCTCACACAGTTCTCCTAATTGCCATCAGCTGCCTGGTCATATTTTTCTGAATCTCACTGACAATCTGAAATCTTTCCTTTCAAAGATGATTTTAGTTTTGGGAAAAGTCATAGGTTTCAGGGTACCAAATCTGGGCTGAGTCACCTGGGTGATTTGACATTTAGCCAAAAAACTTCACGAGTAGTGATGCATGAGTGTATGCATTGTCCTGAAGTTGCCAATCACCAGTTGCTCATCGGTGCTCCCTTAGAATCATCTGAATAGTTTCCTCAGAGGAATGTTCAAGCTTAATGGATATTTAAAAAAAATTTTTTTAATTTTATTTATTATTTTTAGAAAGAAGGGAAGGGAGGGAAGCAGAGAGGGAGAGAAGCATCAATGTAGGTTACCATTCACCTGCCTCCAGCTACAGTTAACAGAAAATTTGATGCAGATCTGTAGGTCATTTTGAATGCAAAGGCCACACAGTCATATACTCATTCAAGACATCTACTGCCCCCACTGACTAGTACAGTGAAGTTGTCATTGTTAACATATGTGCATTCCAGTCCACTCTCCTTGGCTGCCAGGTTACATCGATGTCATGCAAACCATTCTTGTTATATTAACAATGGCTGGACTTTTTGTAGACAGACCTTGTCTTATATGTAGTAAAGTACTTAATCATAAAATTTATTTTGTGTGACAATGTAAGCCAAGAGTTGTTATATAATTATATTGGGAGGATGGGAGAGATAATATTTAAGAAATAAATACTCTCCTGCTAAAGTAAGGAGACAATAGAAAATGTCTAAAAATTTTAAATTAAGAAGAAATTTTTGTACCAAGCTTAAAGTGTACTTCTAAGCACATTAGTCAGAAATATGCAGTTAGATACAAAAACAAACAAACAAAGCCAAGCATTAAAAATATTTGGAAGTTACTGCTTTTGGGTGATGCTAATGAGATAGGGAAGGTTATGGCAGAGACCCATTGTTTTATAAAATAGGCTTTTTGGTAAAATTTTATTAATTACCTTTGACAGGCATTGCTTTAACAAAAATTAAAGTTAATTTAAAATGAAAAGCAAAGTATGTACAAGATGACCTGATGACTTTCAGTTATTGTCATAAATAAGTGAAAATGTGTATACTTTTAGGGCCTAAGAGAAATCGGATTCTGAACAATAGCAGCAACAATAACGGCAATGAATCATTGAGATAAATAACTGGTTCTAAAGAAATATCAAGGTTTCCTACTTTTTTTGTGATTGAATTTCATAGGAATCTCTGTGTATAGACATTCTTAGGCTGTCGCCTATAAAATGCTTTAATTTACTCAAAAGTAAATGTGGAAGTAGTACCTAGGATGTAGAAATATCTTAAAATGCAGATTGTCAATAGATGTGTTAAAGGACACTATAAACTTGAAAATTCTGCAGTTGAACGATGTCTATGAATTATTTCAGAAGCTGATTATTAAACAATATACTAGTCCCTGATTTAGGATGGTATCTATACATAGTGAGAACAAAATTGTAATATTAAGACAATCTGATACTCTAGTTCATCTTTATGTACAACCCTATACCCTCTGGAAAACAGATAATACTCTCACTATATATAGATTGTATTTTGTGGCATTTGAATGAATGACTCTTCATTCAGTGTGCCTGATGCATTTTTCAGTGCATCTGTTGGAATGGCTTGTGATGGTTGTAGACTGGAATCCAGAGACCATGATTCTTCTTTCACTCTTTTTAGATATTAGCACCCATGCATTGAACATGTGGATGTTGCTTTGATAAACTGTTCTTAGGTCATCGTAGGATTTTTTAGTTTGCTTAAGAATACCACAAAATAGTTATAAGTAGTACATGAGCCCTCTCCTGTAACTAGAGCAGTAGAATGTTAGTTGTTGCGTGATATGTTTGTTTGTTAAGTACTAATTACAAATAGATCAAAAATAAGTTTGCTAATTGCAGGACACATGTTATTTAAGATTTCAATTGTTCAGCTTGGTAGAAAAAAATTAGATTGCATGATTCTCCAAATATAGGCACACAGATGAAAGCAGAATGAGAAAGTTCACATTTCAGGTGCTCATATTTGTCAGATGATAAAAGAGAAATAGTATTTAAAATTAAAAAAAAAGATTTTATTTATTTTTAGAGGTGAGAAGGGAGGGAGAGAGTGAGGGAGAGAAACATCTATGTGAGAGAGAAACACTGATCAGTTGCCTCTCATACCTGCCCAACTGGGTACTGAATCCACAACCCAGGCTCTGACCAGGAATCAAACCTGCAACCTTATGCTTTGCAGGACACTGCCTCACCTACTGAGCCATATGAGTCAGAGTGAAATAGTACTTCTAATAACTATGCAGAAGTAGTTTGTAAAAAAGTGGAAATTATATTAAAAATAAGTCTGCAAAATTGTGATAGTGAGGTGGCTCAAATAAAATTATGGCAGAAAGGTTAACAGATTTAAATAAAATGAGCAGACCCTACTCATACACTCTCAGATCAAACCAATGTGGCCCTATTTCAGGAAAGGTGTGTTGGTACTTCATTTTTATATTTCTATATTGGAAAAGTTACAAAACTGCTTAAATTATAGGTCAAAAGATTAAAAATTAAAAGTAAACATCTAAATCTGATTATGCCCCCCTACAGTTTAGTTGATATAATTTCCTGATTTTGTGTAAACCTGAATACATCTTGCACTTAAAAGAGTTTTCTGCAGCTGACGATTACAGTATATTTTACTTCCTTCCTGTCACCTAGGAAGTTCTTGCAGTTTTCTCCATCGTCATGCCCAAACAGATAATGTATAATCATAAGAAAATACCAATGATAAAATTAAATCTCTATTGACTTCGTAAAATTGTTTCTTAAACATTAATGGATAAAAATGTTATTTTAAAAACTACATAAAGGGAGGGGGACAGAGGGGAGCAAAGAGGGGATGGATGTAATATGACAACAATAAAATTAAATTAAAAAAAACTACTTAAAAAGAGAAGGGAGCAAAAACATTGGCATCTCATAAAACTAAAAATATACAAGAAATTTTGCACTGGTATTTATTTTTGAAAACTGAAATCATTGTACAGATTTCTCCCTGTTGTTATTTAAACCTGAATTGTAAGGGTAGGGTAATAGAAATCTGTTGATTTCAACAATCTTCTAATTAATGTAATACCAAAGACCAAAATGTAGCTGGTTTAAGGCCTTGTTCCTTGTGTTTAAAGTGTCATGCTTCTAATATAAATTGTAATGGTAATGTAAATAATCAACTTACATTTGAAAACTTTTCTTAATTGAAGGAAGTCAACTACATGAATGTATTTTATACTTTTTTATAATCTGGGAGGCAATTGAAGCTTCACAGTAAAATATGTTCAATTTCAATAATAATATTCACATAAATAAGTACCTATGGATTATTGAATATGTAATGACATTTTAAGGGTAAGTAATTATCTTCTGTTGCATTTTTCATACTAAACAAAATCTTAATTTAAAAATGTGAATGTTTTAATATATTCAGGAATTTTTCCTGATTAGATATTTTTGCTCAGTTTGTGCCAGTCCAGTTTGTGCCAATTTTGCTTAGTATGTAACAGTATAATACTGTTATATATTGTACTTGTTGCAATATTGTACCTTTCTTCACTATTTGTTTCAAAAATATCTTTTCCATTTTGACTAGACCAGGAGTAAATTTAGAAAATACCAGGAGTAAATTTATAAAATAATCTATCTGGGCAATATAAATATCATATTTCTGTTTCTTATTAGGATACTTATTCTCTGTTGAATAAGAACAAGAAACAAGATGGCAATAACCAAAATTAGAATTTATCTAGTATCTGTAGTGGATACCAATACATAGTTCCTGAGATGTAGGCAGGAGATAAATGCTTCATGAAGAAGATTCATTATTAAGACTCATTTTCAGAAAATAGAAGTCCCCAAAGTAATATTTAACAATTAAACATTTTAAAAGTGCCTAGTATGGTTCATGGTTCAAGAAATAATAATATCAAAAACAATTAAATACCAGTTATATTTTAAGTGATTTCTTTTGTAATATAGGTCTGTAGTGTGACATACAACTTTTAAAATATATTTTTGACATTTTTCAATATAATACTAGATAGATACTACTGGATAATACAATTTCCTTGCAGGGTCACATGATTTTCAGTTTTGTCATATTTTCTCACAATGATAATTTAGTGGTTAACGTGCTTGGTCTTAAGTTGTGGACACAACTAACACTTGGCTTACTCAGACTATACTGTCACACCAAATAAGTAAAACTTGGTAGGATAGATTGCCTAATGCACAGATCTTACGCTGTTCTTATAATGTTAAGAAGTCTTTGTTATAATGAATGTGCATTATGAGTATATTGTACACAGTCCTGGTATGCAAATGGGTAGTATTCAGAGAAGTAAAATAATTGTGTTATTATTATCTTTGTAAATTATACCTTTAGAGTGTTTGAGAACTTTATGATGGCATTTTTTTTATAGTCACTATCATACAGTATATGCAGCACAAAATGTTTTCTTTCACTATTAACAATAACTAAGCCAAAGAAAATGCTTTTTAAATATACACCCGGCAAACAGCTATCTGGCTCTTCCTTCTTACTATCCACAAACCATCTTTTATTGTCTTTTAAGACAGCTTATGAAACAGCTTTGTAAACATCTGTTTTCCCTCGTTAATTGTTAGGAAAACTGGGGATTTAAATGCTCTGTGGAATCCTCTTAATTTTATCAAGAAGAGTAAGTTGTATATGTTTCTCTCTTCTTTAGATCTTTCATTATCATTCAAAAATATACAATAGTGCCTTCATTTATTTTCTAAAAGTTACTTTTAGGATTATAACATTTTAATAGATATCTTGGGATATTTTATAGCTATTTTTATAGGTGTTTTTGCTTTGTAGTGATTAATCGAAATTATTAGCAATGCAGGCTATATCTTACCTAAAAAAGATGCATGATAAATATAGACTTAAACATAGTGTTCCTTTTCAAATCATTCAGAATTTTCTTAGGCATATTCCATATTTGAAATGTGCACTAATAGAAAATATAGGAGAAAGGTATTTGTTAGCCAAAAACATAATTAATTTAGAGCTACAAATCTCTTGCCATATTTATTCTTTAGGAACTATGTGCTTTACTTTTTCTGTTCCAGTAATCAAGCCATTAATGTCAATGGAATATTTCTGGCAGTGATATACTAAGAAGGCTTTTGCAATAGTACATTGTGTCCTAAATGCAAAGGACCTGTAGCAATAATTACTTTTAAAGTATTTATTTTCAGTACATCTGAATAGGTGTTTAATTATTATTTATTAACTCATAATAGTATAAAAGATGGGTCCTTAGTTATCACAGTTATTTGCTTTGCACATATTAGGCTCTCAATAAATACTTAAATGTGTATAAAAATGTGGAAAACAAACAAAAGTCTTGAACATAATTGTGATATTTAAAAACACACACAAACAAAAGAAATCCTCTATTGAGAAATTTGAAAAATAGCAATCTGAAATTTGGAAGAAAGATTTTTAACTAACAAAATTTAAAATTAGAGAGAGTAGTTGAATTCAGTTTTCTAAAACAATGCTAAGACAATATATAAAGCATAAAAAATTTTAGGTAAATCCATCAATCTTTTAAAGACTAGTAATATTAGTAAATTATGGTTATGTTATTTCATATTTATCAGTAAGCAGTTTTACAGCATTATTTTTGCATCTCTTGCATGTCTTTTATTAGGCATTGAAATGGATCTATATAATATATCAAATGCTTGATGAATGAAATGGTTGTCATCTCATGAATTGTAAAGCTCAGATTTGGGAAGAGGTATTTTTTTAACAGGGAGAAGCACATAGAAAGCATGCAAACACTTTAACACTATTACTTAATGATGAAAAAATAACAATATCTTAGGTGCTATCCTGTGGGATATTTTGAATTTTAGGGAATAAAGTTTATTTCTATGGTTAAATTTCCCTATAACTCTTTATATATTGTTTTTTCTTGTGGTTTTTGTGATGTACATGCTTACCTATGTAATTATCTAGATTACTTTTAGTTAGAAATATAATTCTATTTGTTATGGTAAGACAAACATTTGGACGATGATAAACATTTCACTTTTCATTAGATTGTTTATTGCCATTAGTTTTGGCAGCCTTAAGCTATACAACAATCATTTTTGTAATTAATAATTTTATTTCAGATAGCATTACAAAAATATTAGGGCCTGGCATTTAAAAATATTAGGGCTGATAATGTATTTTTGGTGGGAATTAGTAGAGGTTTATAATTTTCGGGCTTCTACCACTTTCCTCTATGATAGTTTTATTTAATTATATTTGGCCATTGATATTCTATTTATAGTAAAGTGAAGCATATGTACAGAAAAATGGGAACTTCCTTGTTAGGATTTTGATGTAAAAATCATGTTTTATAGTCATTGGCCTTTGATTTGATTTTTCTTTAAATGAGGTTTCTACCCAGGCTTAATTTCTGCCAGTTATTTAGGCTTCATGTATATATTCTTACATTTAAGAGAAGATGAACGACCAGGATTAGGTATCGTAAAACCAAGGCCCCTCTGAGTTAAAGCTCTTGGGGTGCAGGGGCATTGTAGAATTCTAATGTTCTTCCATGAGTCTGGCCCACCATACTGCAACTAAGAAACCAGATGATTTGAGGGCTATTACATACTTAAGGTTTTCATGGTGGATTAGAATAGCATTACTTCACACAGGTGTTTCTATAATTGGGATTCTCTGGGAAAATTCAGTACTGTATTCAGTAACACTCAGTTTTCCACACAAGTGGAGGAGCAATCCAATGTAAATTGGCTAGGCTGTGGCAACAGGGGAACTGGGTCTGGCTTGGGGGCCTGTTGTTTCTCTTCTTTGAAAAGACATTTCCTGTTGTCATTTTTAGCACTGGGTTGCTGTGGTTCTCTTTTTAAATTTTAATTTATGTAATTATTATTATTATTATGCTGACAAAAATAGTGAAAGACACCAGCTGGAGTGGGTAAGAGGTGATTTATGGCCTCAGATTACACAAGATAGTTTCTGAGTGTCCTTTTCTTGAGATAAAATTCTTCTCCATTTGTAAAGCATTATATTTAAACAATGTCTATGTACCCAAGTATCAGGGATATGTATGATGAGGCACCCTTGGGGCCCTCTTCACGGAGGAGGATGAACTTGTAGTGGCCTTGCAGAAGTTCCCAAGCCTTGGAGTCGAGTCCAGGCATAACAAAGAACAAACAAGTTATTTCAGGATTTAGGTAGGGTATTCGTAAGCCTGGTATCCTTATAATGTAAGGCGTGAATGTAAAAAGCAGTGTCTGAAAAGGGGTGAAAAAGTTGAAAACCTCTGATTTAATTAACAATCATTATTTTACCGAATCCATTGTTAACCACCAAAAGGACGGATTTCCTGAGAAATGGGTGACTATTGAGCTAACCAGCCTTCGCAGCAGGTGCTGGGGTTGCCTAAGTGTCCGACTGAGCGCAGCCCTCCTCTGGGAGCTCCCGGCCTTGGGAGCTCCTCACCTAGCTGCCACTAATAACTTCGGGTCTTGGGGGTGCCCCAGAGTCTCTTTGTCTCCTGCCCCGAGAGTGAAGAGCAAGCGGGAGAGGAACCCTAGGGAGTGCGGAGTCCGTGCTGAGCTGGGGTCGCCGCAAAAGTGAGCTGGGGTTTTGGCCAGGACCAGAGCAGATATCCAGCCTCTTGGAAGCTGCCTCCACCCTCCGCCAGTGCCCTGGGAGTTAGTGCTTGAAGTTTCGGGGCAGCTGCGCCAGCCTTAGAGCTGTAGACTCTTGAGTCCGAAGCTGTGTACTTTAATGGGAGAGTACACTTTCGCCTGGTCCCGGTTTTTGGTTTCAGCTAGTGTGCAGTTTTAGTCCTTACTCGTCTCAGTCTGGGTCTGGGAGCGCAGGTTGGCCTTGCCGGGTCCTCTGCTCAGGGGGCAGCCTGCCTTTGCTTCCCTGAAAAGCGCCGGGCTGTGGCCAAAGCCCCGGGCCGGTGTGGAGCCGGGTCCAACCTGACAGCCGGAGCCAGGCGCAGTCTTCCGCTTGACCTCAAGGTGGCGACTCAGGCACGTAAACTAAGCTCAGCCAAGTTGGGCGGTTGGCACCCTCACGGTTCATCCACGTATCATCCTAGTTTTCCTGCGGCTCTCAAGCCGGCTGAATTGACTGTTAAAAGGACTTGAGTTTCCAGACGAGTTCGGCCAGAATGGCTGTGTGTGTGTGTGCGTGCGTGCGTGCGTGTGTGTGTGTGCATGTGTGTGTGTGTGTGTGTGTATACGTGTGTCCTCGTCCTTTTGTGCGGAGGCGGCAGAAGGTGGTGATGCGGTAAAAACCCTCAGTGCAACCCGTTTGGGACGCAGCAGCAAGTCTCCCCCGCATCACCTTAACCCCCAGGCCAGGCTTCCCTGCTGGTTGGGGGCTTCCTTCCGGACCGCTCTGCAGCCGGAGATGCCGCGACCAGTGCGCAACTGTCAAGAGGGACAGAGGGTCTGGTGGCTGCTGCCAGCAGTGGAAGATTTGCTAATCTCCTTTCAGTGACACCCACAGTTTATGAGTGGAGAGACCTGGAAAACAGAACATTTCGTTGGGCTGTGCCCTATTCCGAGGTGCACGCCAGCAGACCCGAGAGGGAGGAAGGGAATCCTTGGGGGTAGAGAAGAGAGATATAGACAGCGAAAGAATAAACGCGCGACAGTCACACATTCTTACCTCGGGGACGAAAGGACACGGTTCCTAGAATTGAGATTTCCACAGCCAGTCTGCATCCCAGCTGTTTCTCCTGTAGGCTCTTTCCTGCCTAACACAGCCTTCTGACTAACTTGGACAAGGCTTGAGCTACCCCCTCCTTCTTTTCCTCCCCCTTTTTCTTTCCAGACATTCCCTAAACTCAACCCAGGGCAAATCCAGAAGTCAGTACAGTACAGAGCTTTCATTCAATTGTGGGGGGAAAATCCCATTTACAGTTTCCCTTAGGCAGATGGAAGAGGTAGATGGTTACAGGACTCTGGAAGGGTGCATGGGGATGGCATGGGGAGTTGGTGTCAGGGAAGCGCGATTCTTCTTAGATGTTGGTGCTGCAGGTAAGTTCTTAGATCCCAGCTTCCCTCATGCCGAACTGTGGTGGTGGGTGAGAGTGGAGGACTATCGTCATCTGATTAAAGAGGAGTGGAGGAGGGTAGAGTTGGGGGGTGGGGGGATTGGACCCTGTACAGGCTCCACGGACATAATGTCTTGGTTCCTGTCTGTGCCTGCTCTATGCTACTGCCTTTGGGAGCCTTTTGAGCAGGGTGGTATGCCCTAAGCTCCCCCCCCCCACTTCTTCTAACCCCCTTCTAAAATGCGTTTTAAAAGAAGTGACTATTCTTCTAAAATAAGTTAAAAATCTTTCCCTGACTTTTCATTTGAGATGTTAAAAGGATTAAATAAATGAAACTTTATTTGACTGGGGAGTTTACCCAGAGACTCAACGACATCTCGGATCTTTGGCCTTATTCTAATTCCATGGTGGTAATTACCCTTCGTTTCTTTAAGTGCAATAGATTTATTGCCTTAGAGACTATGCACAGTTTGATTGAATTATTCATTTTTTTCCTTTGGTGTAGACTGCATCTGGGGACTCTGATGTGACGTGTAGATTTTTTTTCCAGGAACAAAGGGAATGTGGAAATGAAAGAGAGGGAGAGAGAGGCTGGCAGATGTAATGAGACGCGGTGAAGGTGTACGCAGACTGGCACTCCCACTCCTCCCGTCTGCTCTCACTGCAGCCCTGGGTAACTCGCAGGCTAACACAAACAGCTTTTCTCCCGCAGCCTGCCCTCTGTCACTGTAAGTACATCAGCCTTCTCTTATCAGCATGCAGATTCCAGCCACGCACCCCCCTACCCTTGGCTTTGCACCTTAGACAGCAGAAGCACATTTAAAATTAACTTTCCTAAGGCAGAGAGACATGTCTGTAAAACTTATTTTTGATTTATCTTTATATTTCTTTGGAAAAAGTTCATTCATTTTTACCACTTTTCCCCACCTCCTTTGTGATGGTGTTGCTGCTGCTACTGTTGCTACCTCTGTGATCTTCCCAACAGGATGAGACAGATTCAAATGAAATTTAATGTTATTCTCTATCCATTCAAAGTCGAGGGACAATGCCTTATCCTTTCGCAGAATAATGTCTTACAGAAAGCAGAGCATTATTCACAGTTTGTTTTTTGCTTTTGTTGTTGAAACATGAGTTCCGACCTCTTGAGGCAGAGTCCCAAGGGCACTGTTATTTGGGAGTTGGGGTTATTTGGTTACACCAAACTGAAATGAAGTACGATGGACTGCTGGAGTGTTGGTATGCTTGTTATCCCTGTTTAAGGAAATCAATTGCTAAAACTTTTTTCCATGCTGTAATTAAAGTTTTCAACTTCTTCCCTTTTGGTTTTTTATACTCTTTAATTAATGCTTCGTTTCAGTAAAACTTCTCATTCCCTGTGTTTTGGAAGTAAAGACTTTTATATTTGTCTTATTTATACAGTGGCTATAAAGCCCTTCTTGAAAGAAGTTAGCGACCTTAAGATGAAGTCATGTAGGTCTGAATTGTCTGCCCGGCTGGAGTAAGGAGACTATTAAAGCGAGAATTTGAGGTTTTTAACATTTACGATTTTTGTGTGGGTGCTTTAAATATTAACATCTCCAGCAGAATTCCTTGCATTACCCTTCCCAAGTCCAGGGGTCCTATCTCCAGGAACTGCACGTCCTTTGCCTTTGCGGGTTAGCGCCTCTTCTCTGGAGGTGCGAGGCCAAACTTAGCAAAGCCGAGTTGCCTTTGCTGGTTGCTGTGCGCTGGGACATCGGGACAGCCTGGAGGCAGCGACAGCTGCGGGCAGGTAAGTCAGTCTACATCCGCTTGTCCCTCCTTCCCTTCCCTGCCTTACTTGGGTGCCTGGGATTCTTGCAACAGGCGGGGCTCTGACCTTCTCAGAAAGTGAGCTGGTGCACGGGGATCTGGCCGCGGTACCTGGGTGTGCTCCGCTACTTCCGGGACTTCTCGGAGCCCGCAAGTCGAGGCAGACCAGGTGGAGAGCCCCGCACTTAAGCTCACTGCAGTGTTCTGCGCCTCGCCCCTTGCGCTGTACAGCCAGCCTTGCCCAGAAAGGAAACCCTGAGGTGACACCCCCAGCCCCCAGGGCCACGTGTCACACTGTGCACAGCCTGAAGTGCGGCACTGAGACCCCAAACTTTAGTTCCCTTACTTTAGGGATCAATGTTGTAACCCGCCCTGGGTTCCGCCTTACCGACTTCAGTACTAGTTTATTAGATCATATCTAAAGAGGATTTCTCATGCCCCTTCCTGGAAGGTCTACTGCGGCCCACTATTAGGGCCTTGGATACCAGAGATCTTAATAATGCCAAGCCTCTCCCCACCTTTTTTTTTTTTTTTTTTTGCCTCCAGCCAGGGGCCTGCATCTTGTCTGCAAGACCAGTCTTACACCCACCCACTCCCAGCCCCTATTGCTGTGTGATTTAGAGAGAAGGATGCCCTGGTACTTGAAAAGCCAAACTTGTCGCAGCAACTCTGAGGAATCAGATGGAAACCCAGCGTTTCCATCCCAGATGTTTCACCTTCCTCCGTGGCACCTCCCTGAGGGTTCAGGCTTTGGGATTTAAAAGTACCAGTTCAATTCTTTGCCTTAACTCTACAAGCATTAGGGCAGACCATTTGATTTTGACATCTTTTAGGCTTTGGAGAGATTGGCTCCTATGTTTGAGTTCCAGGGAAGGTGGCAGAAGAGCCTAAGGCTCTGGATCTAAGCGCTGGCGGGACCATATTATTCACTAAACAAAAACAAAAACAAATTCCAGAAGAGAATGGCTCCAATCTGGACTAGAAACACTGGTCTGGGTTTGCCCCTTGGGCCTTGGAGGTCAAGGGGCATACTGAAGTTCTGGGAGCTGGCATGCAAGACGCTAGGCACTCTCTATGTCCGCCGCTAGACTCTGGGGCCTAAAGGCAGACTTTTCAGTTCTGAAAGTCACAGTGGAAAATGGGGACACAAAATTTCTTTTTGGGGACGAGTTCTATTAGTCAACAGTCATCAAGTCACTTTAACTTAAAGACCCCAAGCTTTAAGCATCAAGCATCATATTTCCTGTTGCGGTAGAAGCATCTAGCTATTCGTTCTGTCCCCACTATCTGAGGTGGTCGTCCCCACCCTTATTTCTGTCCTTTTCTTTTTCTTGTCTGAAATCCATGTGAAATGAAACATGGAGTAAAGTTGAAGAAACCAATATATGATTGACACCTCAGTTTGTTCTAACTTTGCATTTGCTTACTCTCTCCATCTTCCTTTGTATGACTTCTACCTTGTTATCTTTTATCACTTAATCTGTGGGAGGTCTTCCTCAAAATGGTAACTTTAGATTGCTATGAATATCTTGGTGTTTCTAGGCATAATTCCTGACCCCTCTCTCCTGGTCCATATTTTCTTTCATAAAGTGTCTGTTTATGAAGTGTCTCAAAGTGGCCATATCATATCAGTTTCTACAGAGTAAGGACCACTCCCTCCACAAACCTTATGCTACTATGTCAGAACCCCTCTCCCAGTTTTCAATCTTGATGTAATTTTGACTCTCCTCTAACCTCAGTTTCTGAAATAATTTTCTTTGGGCCTGGGCAGCCTCACCTCATACACGCTGTCTCTGTTTAGCTCCGTGACTGTTACTGTCAAAGCTGGTTTTATCTGTCTCTTTTACTCTGCACCTCTACTACCTGACTTGATAATTATTTCCTCCCTTCCCAGGCCCCCAGCTCTTTTGCCCTGAGATAAAACTTCCAGGTTTTTGCTTCTTTAGGGCATTCTATGCCCTTCAAATCTCTTTATCTGTCCTACACATGCATCAAAGAATCTTTAATTTATGTGTATTTTTTGGGGGGAGAGTACTTTATTAACTTAATTTTCTACATCTGACTTATGGAGTTTTACATGCTATCCTAGGTGATAATTCTTTTCATCTTCTATAACTTCCAAGCCGCCCCTCTTGAAATAGTTTCTTTACATCTATTTCTATACAAACTTGAGATAATGCACATATGTCGCCCATCCAATTCCATATAACAAAAACTTATCCATATAATTCAGTGGAGCTGTTTTATTTATTGTTGTAAAGGTATGATTATTTTTTCCTTGGTAGTTTGTAAGTCTTGTTACTTGAAATAATGTTCATCCATAAACTCTATAATTCACGTGGCCTCCAGAACACTGCCGCCTACATAAGCCAAGAATCTCCTGTCAGTTACTTTCTTTTTTTTCTTTCAAGGCCTCCTCCTGCATCTTTTAACATACATTTCTCTTCTCTCATTTACTGAGATCCTACTAACTGCTTCCTGCACCTCTTTACTTTCTTTCTGCCACTCCTTTTCCCATTTCCCTTCATCTTACTATTCATCTAATATGCACTCTTGTTTCCTTTTCCTGGTTTGCTTCAGCCCCTGTCCTTCCCCTTCTCTATCTCTCATGACTCACTTCTGTGGTCCAGGTCTGTCTCAGTACTTAACTTCCAGTCCATTCTTCCTCTGTCACATAACTTTCTCAAAGCACAAACTATAACCCCTACATTTTCCTGTTCCACTTTACCCCCCTACTTCGTTCTTTCTTTCTCCCCAGTTGTCTACCTTTACCCCACTTCAGTTTGCCTTCCTCTTGACTCTTCCCGCAGCCCTTGTCCTAATAGCGCTCCTTGGGTCCTTTACTTCTCAACCTCTCTGCTAATGTTTGTCACCAATTCCCCTCTGACCCCAGCTCTCCCTCTTCTTTGTCCCCTTCCAATTCCCTCCTAGTAGTTGCTTCGCCCTCTCTTCCCTGGCGCTCTCGCCAGTCTCTACAATTCCAACCTCCGCTCTCGCCAGTCTCTGCCCTCTCTCCAGCTCTCTTCTGTGCCTCCCGCTTTCCCCTCCTTGTTCTTCCCCCGGCCCTCCCCCTCCCTTCCAGCTTCCCTGCCTGGCTCGCTGCCTCCCTCGCCTCTTGTCTCATCTTGCCTGTGTTGTCTGGGAGGGGAGCCCTGCCTCCTCTCCCTCGCTCAGATCAATGCCCTGGCCACTCACTTTCTGATGTTGCACGACGGGAAATGCTTTGAATACTTACGACATGGCCGCTCACACTGATTGCCAAGATTGACAGCACTAACCATCGCCTTCACTTGTTTCAAGGGGGAAACCCCTAGTCTACCCGCTCCGCGCGCACCGCCTGGCTCCAGCGCAAACTTCTGCGGGTCAGCGCTCCCCGACCCGGGGCGGGACACCCCCGCAGACTTGAGTTAACGGGCTGCGCGCCGGCTGCGGCGCTGGGGGGGTTCTGCTCTCTTGCTCCCGGGGCTGTGCTAATTGACCTAGCATTGACTCCCCTTCCTTAAGAGATTTTTTTTTTTTATTCGTATCTTTCCCTTTTTCTTTAATGCCATTTACTCCCACGGCGCAGCACACAAGGAGCCCTCCCGTGCGGTACCATCCTGGAACCCGCCCAGGTAACCGGGACGGAGCGAACGAGATCTAGAGAGCGAGGGAGGTCGAGCGAGAGCGCGCGGCCCGTTTGTGAGCTACCTGTTGGGGAGCCGGAGGGGCAGGGGCAGGAGCCCTGCCAGGCCGGGCTGCTGTCCCTCAGAGCCTTCGGCCCCTGCCCTTCCGGGCAGCTGCAGGGTTAGTTTTCCTGTGCTGGGACTGAGGTGCTGGGGTAGGACAGGCGGAGGGACTGGAGCTGAGCACGCGAGCCCTGCGAGGGTGCGGGGCGCCGGGAGCCTCAGCAGCCCAGTCCGGGAGGGTTTCCTTCCCGGCGGGCTGGGGAGGGGAGAGGGGAGGAGGAGCGGGAGGAGCACACCCCACGGGCGACGCAGGGGGAGAGTGGAGTCTGAGAAAGGGGCCGAGCGCCCGCCGCTCGGACGCGGATGCGCGGATCCCCAGGGTGCGTCCTGCTGTCCGAGAGTTTGTGCCTCGCTCCAGAGGCAGTGACAGATCTGCCTGGCGGGCTTGTCGTTTTCTTGCCACCACCCCCCTCTCCAAGCCCCAAAATCTGCTCTGAGAAAACACAAGTTATACCTGTAGATAACTGTGCGTAGGGCGCCAAGGCAAAAGGGCAGGGGAGTGAGACAGAGACAGAGCAACCTTCGAGAACAGCACGCTGTTACTGCCATCCGATGTATTTGCCCGGAAATCTGTCCACCCTCTCGGCCCACCTTATTCCGCCTCCTCTGCCTCCCTGTATAGATATTGTCATCTATTTAACTGGTAACGGTATGAAAAAGAAGTCAGGTGGCTTAGAGAATGAATTTTTAAGTCTCCGTAAAGTTTGAGGTAGGTATCTCATTGAAGTTTGCGCAAGTGTGTGATGTAAGAAGCTTGTGTGCCTGCCTGTGTAGTTTCTGCCCCCCCTCCAGCAAGTGCGTGTGTGCTGTGAGGGAGGGTTCCGAGGGGACCGCTGGGTGGTATCGCCCTTTGTTCCCACAAGAGGGCAGCATCCTGAGGGCTTTGTGAGCGCTTTATCTTGTTATCCTCGCAGGCACGGGTTTAGAGAAAGTTCTACCGAAACTTTCAAACTGATATCTCATCTTATTTCGTGATAATTAAAAAGAAAGATAGAGAGAAAGCAGAAAAAAAGACAACTAAATAAAGAAGAGAGAGAAAAGAGAAAAGCAGGCGGCCAGGCTACCCAGGGAGAGTCCCAGTCACAGCAAGACTTGGGGGAGGGCTGTTTTAATTGTGGGTTTGGCCGACTGACGACTGGAGTGCCCTCCTCGGCTGTCTTAAGTTGTAGCCGGAGGTCATGTAAATCGACCTTAAAAGAATGCATAAGCCATAAATTAAAATAAACCCTCACCCAAGGGCTGATCCATAAGTAGACAATATCCAACCTGGACAAAACGAGTTTCCTTACGAGCCGACCTAAACCGCATCCCCCCAAAGAATAGAGACTAAATGCAAAGTAAGTTTCCCAGCGAATATTTTGTTTTCTTGAAAAGTGTTGGGTTGGTTCGCGGTGTGACTGATTGCGACGGCGCAGTTTTCTGGAGCGCTTCAGAGAGAGCCAGGCTCCGGGTGTGGGAGGTGGGGAGGACTCGCTAGTTTCTGGGCTTCTTAAGGCTACCCCCACCCCACCCCCATTTTGGTTTGGGAACTTCAGCTGTTCGTGGGGTTGACTCTGCGCAAGGGCAGGCGAGAGTCGAGGATCTCTCCGCCTGGTTGAAGTTTCCCGGGAGGAGTTTTTAAAGAAAACCCGGGTCGCTAGAAAACCCAGTGGCTTCCTCCTCCCACATTCACCCTGCCACCGCTCTGCCGCGACTTTCCTGGGACCCCGCGCGAGTTGCTTTTGGTTCCCTCTGCTCTCTACCCTCCTCTCCCCTACCCTTGTTTTGGACATGCCATTTTATGATCTCTTTAGGAATAAACAAACCGATTTCTAAGACAATCCGAAACCAAAGCGCTAATCTGTGGTCCTCTTTGTCCGGGACTCTAGGGCAGTGGTGCCGGGCCCCCGCGGGTTGTGTGTTACTGGTCGCTCAGCCCCTGCCCGGCGCAGGCTCCGCCGGGAGTCCCCGGGCCCTGCGCACCGTTGCCGGCGCTTCGCGGTCCTGCGCGCTCCCATCCCGCGTCCCTCGAGCCCACCTGGCACCCCCTGTCCCTCTCGGAGCCCTGCGTGGGGCCCGTAGCCCACTGCACTCTCAGCAGACCTGCCGAGATCTGCAGCCTTAGGGTCTGTCCGGGCCCGGGGGTGGTGCTGCCACTCGCCAGAGCCAGGCCACTCCCGGGGGAGATGCTTTTACTTTCTCCCTGAAAGGGCTGGCCAGAGAAGGGAAGAGGCTTGTGCAAAGCCTGCTGGGGTTGTGCACGGGCGCCAGAAGGAGCGGCGGGTGGCTGTGGAGGACAGATTAGCTCCGTTTCCCCTGTGCTTCACCGAGCTTTAAGATAAAAAGAGAATTAGTGTGTTCAGCGCAGATAAAAGGGGGTTGTTACCGGCATGTTTTGAGTTTTATTTAAACTCTCTAAGCTGACCAAGTTTAAAAATGTTTGTTTGTATGAATTGCCAGATACTGAATACTGCACCTATTTGGGGACTAAGAATAAGTCTACGACTCTGCTGGCGGGGCTGGGCTGGGCTGGGCTGTTAGTGAGATGGGCTGTCCCCGGTAGCTTCTGTGTGTGTGACCTCCTCTGAGGGCCGTGCTTGAAGTTTCGGTCTTGAAATGGCTGGAAGCGGTCACTGTGGCAAACTGGGCTGGGCTCCGGACCTCCCGCTGCACTGTCAGTGGGGCACTCGGATGACGTCCATGTCCAGGGCGCTTGACCCCCTGGCGCACTCCAGTGGCCGGCCCTTCGCTGTGGCTGGGCGGCCCAGCCAACAACCCAGTGGAGTCGGGATGCGAAAGTGCCCCTTTTACCCCGCCTTCCCAGGATGCCCTTTAGAGTCGCATGCCTAGGTCCCGGCTCCGGAGGAGAACAGACGCAGCCCCGCCCAGTCTATTTCTAGGAGGTGGGTTTGGTGAATAAAAAGGTCAAGTGGTCGGTCCACAAGCTGGTCCATGGCGAGGGGTAACTGGACCGACACCTGGAAAGGACCGCCCCGCTTAACCCCCCACCCCCAACCCTTGCGGGTCCGCCCACCCACGGCTGGCCTCCTCAGGCCACATTCTTTCGCTAAGTGTGAGAGGCTGTGGGAAAAGCAATCCCGAACCGGCCAAGAGCTGGAGAAGCTGATCCCGCGATGGCATTTTGTTTTGAACAGTTGCTTGGGTTGACGTTTCCTCATAAGGTAAGGTGTCACTGGACAGTCGGCTGCCCAAATGCCACATGTATAATTAGCTTGCGCACTCAGCACCTCGTCCCTGAGGCCCGAGGCCTGTAGGCACGGGCTTGGCCGTCCTGGCCCACTCATCTCGGTTCTGGGCTACAGGATTCCCCAAGAAGGGTGGAAATGGCCAGGACAGCCCTAGGAGGC
The DNA here is from genome assembly GCA_004026585.1 of Noctilio leporinus. Lineage (NCBI taxonomy): Eukaryota > Metazoa > Chordata > Mammalia > Chiroptera > Noctilionidae > Noctilio > Noctilio leporinus. The sequence goes on from PVIW01005645.1 coordinate 28,037, forward strand.
TCCTGCATTAGGGAAGCCTGGGACAGCGTAGCCTTATCTTTGATTTGTCTTTCTCCCTTTTCCTATTCTTCAGCTCTTTTTATTCTTTGGTTGAAGAGAAACTACAGGTTAGAGGGGTAAAGGGGACACCAGCGGCAGGGTGTAGACTGAATGAGGAAAGGGGATGTAGTGTAAATCTGGCACACTCTCCCCACACTCTACCCATTGTGGGGGAGCTGTTAGTGCCCCTCTACCTGCACTAATCCTGTAGGACCTGTTCAGGCTGGGCATGGTATCCTTGCTGAGGGAGGGGCTTCAAGTTTCTAGTTTGGGTTGTTCACCTGTCTGTGTGCTCCCTCCCACCTCCAGCCCAGAAGTCGCTCAACAAATTAGTATCTGTGTCCTGATTGCAGCTTCTGTTTTCCCCCTTCAGGCCTAGCCGCTTGGGGCTGCTAGTGTTCACCGTGGGGCGAGCCTGGAGTATTCTGCCGTCTCTTGCTGTATCTCCCTGGCTCACTCTTGTTTAGCCTAGGGTTCTTAGGAGCAGTGCCTTGTCTTCTCTATCTGTACTCAGACCGGTGTTTGAGCATCTTACCTAGCTCCTCAGACCCCAGTCTCAGGTCAGCTTTTGCCTATACTCTCTGGTTAGAAACCAGATTTCTGCAGCCTTGAACATAACCTTCCCTCTGCCACCCTGTGCAGTCAGCATGGAATTCAATACTCAGCATTAGGCACTTGCATCAGTCTCCCTTCTTTCCTTGTTTGTAGACTATTCAGATATGTCTGATAGCTACCAGAAGGTTGTCTTTATTTTAAAACAAACAAACAAGTGAACATCTTAAACCATACATAAATTTAGTGGAATAGGGTCAGCTTTGCTATGGCAGCAAGAGTGCACCTTTCAGGTAGGAGGTGGAGACACAGTTTTATTTAGCTGCATTGGATTTTTATTGAACTAATGAAATATATCATTTTTTATAGTAGGGGAAAGTTATGACTGAATTTTTAAACTCTACCAGACCATAAATCTACGATTTATATGATTTATATACTTTGGAGAGCATCTTTCCAAATACACATATGTGAGTACATGGGCAGTAGGCCTAATGACATATAGATTTTTTCTTCTACATTTTTGAAAACCTCATAACTCAAGACAGATGGTCCTTATCTTAAAACAAGAACAACCACCAACCTCCGCCCCCCAATATCATTCACACTCTGAAAGCAAGGAAGTGTGCACCACACTTATTAGCTCTAGTTCATGACCAAAGGCAGTAAGTAACCAGGATCTAGATGAATGCTAGTCATTAATTGCCTAGGCAAACTGACATCCTCTGTTGCTTTTTTCATGTACTACCAACACCTTTCTCCTCTGCTCTCTTAGCATGTTCCATTATGTACAGTGGCAAAATAAGATATTTAAAAAATTGTTCATCCTATTTAATGCTATTTTTACTGTTTGTTTCGGAAGCAATGAAAAGGAAATTTCTCCTGGTGTATATACTTTTAAATGCAAAATTTATGAGTTATTATTATGGAGCATGATATGGCTACATAACTATAATACTCAACATTATATTTTAAAGAGGAATAAATATAAAAAACATTAACTGATAAAATACTATCAATCTCTATACCTTAAGCTGATTCTACAATGGATTCAATAACAATAACTAGAAGAAATAACATTCAGTAGGAGTACTACATTGTCTTTTGGACATTTTTCATTAGTAGCAGAAAGAAACATATTTTTCTTAGTCAGGGAAAAGCATATGTTTAAATTACACTAATACACCTAAAAATCCTCCTTTATAAGGCTTCCAAATTTATATTCAGTATATAAATGATACATTTAGGTGGCATTATGTCTGTTTCTATTTGACTTTTTAAAAGACATTATTGGGTTATTGGTCACTGATAAAATTGCTACACATATTCATTTTATATTGAAGAAATTAGTAATGTTTTAAATAATTCTTTATCAATTAACACAATAGGTAGTGGAATAAATGAATTTTCTTTTAATAAGGTTTGATATACATTGGTGTTAAGCCTTACTTTTAATATTTTCTATATTTTCAGTTTTGTTAGGTTATATATCTAAATTTGAAATATTCTCTTATTAAAATAATTCATATATATATATATATCACTATTTACAAATAGCATTCTCTAAAAGTTGTAGTAGTACTACAACTAAAATTTTGGTTGGTATAAGAGCTGTTTGTTTGAATATAGTTTAGGGGTGCATATATATCAATTGCTGTTTTTGAAGTCAAGTGAAACATTCCATCAAGCTAATGTGTCTGAGAGTACCATATCAGGCACAGACAGGTACTAGAAATGATAAAACACAGATAACATACAGCAAGATGATTTGCAGATGGGAAGTATTATCTGCTGTCATGAGGTTAGATGGGTCATATTACTGGTTTAAAAAATAATCTATGTTCTTTCAGAATTATCAAGTAGTGTAGATATATGAGATTTAATGAAAATAGATTTTATTATAGAAACTTGCTAAAACATGAAAAAATATTCATTACTTTTTAGAGGAGGAAATAGACTTTGTATTTGGATTGCTTCTTGTTTTAAGATATTTGGCTCTCCCCTATTATTTTTTTCCTAACAAGGAAAATAACTTATTGAACATTTTAGGTCTTCATTCTAATGCCATATTTTCTACTAATTATACTCTGAATCTCATCAAAACAAACAAATAAAAAATTGCTGCCACTCCAGTATAGTCTGTGCAAGGCAATTTTTATTAGATATAAGCATATTTTAAATGCATAGCTTATTCTTTGGCTTGAGGTTCTACAACAGTGACTTGAAAACTAATTGTTTTGATGAGTTATAGCAGAAACTTTCATCATTCTCTCATTATATATTCATTATTCAAAAATAAAAGTATTTTTATTTTTCTTGTTCTTTGGAAGAGGGTAAAAGCTTTTCAGTGAATTATTTTGTTTAGACATTTAGTCAAACTGAAAATAGTTTTAAACTTGTGTATGGTTTTTGATAGAACTTTTCAAGTTTTAAGTACCCATTGTCATAATTTGGATAAAAATATCAATTGAAGGATATGCATGGAGGTTGTAAGATGGAATATCATTTAAATATACTACAGATTCTCTTACCTTCAAAAAAATAAAAAGAGTGCTGGTCTGTTTTTCCTCACATCTGTGGTAGTTTCAAAAAGGGAAAGAACATAAAATCCTAAAACCTCAGAGAAACAGTATCGATTCAATTCTTAACTGCAAATCCTTCATATCATTGCTCAAAATATCCACCTTTACACCAATATTAGCCATTCTTTTTATAGTGACACCATGCTTAGTAAAAAACTTCTAAGCACTGAGGTCAGGTGTAGAGATTGGATTCTAGTTTATTTTTTATGAATCAGATAAAGATTTCTGTGCATGAGACCATATGTGAAGATGAGAGAACAAGAACATTTCCATATCAAAGGCAATATATCTGAGGCTGCATGGTAATTAAAATGCAGTGGTTTGGACTCTGTGCACTAGCACTTAAACAGAGCATTGCCGGGACCTTGTGCATCATGCAAGCGGTTGCCTCTTGCATACTTCTTGAAATACACTTATAATTTTGTACAAACATTTATGCCAGTCCACACTTTTCTGTGGATAATTTGTATTTCATCCAAACCATTCAAAGTAGAAGTTATTTTTTGAGCTACCCCCTCATTATGGCTTTTGTGCATCAACTATTTTTATTCCAGTTGTTTGTATTTCCTTTTACCAGAATGATGGCTTGTTTATATTCAGATTCTCTTCTTGCTCCTCTAAGACCCCTTATATGTCACTCATATTTTACTATTCACTCTAAAAAACTTCCAATTTTAGGAAAGATGTGAATTATTTTCTGAGGTTAATTATGGATGCTGTAATCTATTATAAACTAATGAACTACATTTAAAAAATCAACTGCCTAGTTATTTCTACTTTATAATGCTAATACGTTTAGTAATCTATACTAACTTGAACAGTATATAATACTGGAAAAATCCCTTTTTACAATATTTAAAGAATTCTGAAATATTCTTTACCTTTTAATGGCATGAAAAATATGTGTAGTAGCATTCTTTCTTATTCAAGTTGAAGACAATTATGTAAAGTGGTAGAAATCTTTATCTAAGGAGTTATCTCTTTGCATTTCTAGGGAGATATTTGAGAACTGGTTAGCATTTTAACCTGTAGTTATTTGGGATAGAATAGTGAAATTTAAAAAGTTCTAATAATTGGTAGTTCAGTATTGTATATGTTTTAGAAAATTTTGCGTCTATGATAACTAGCTTGAATTTGCTGCTCTGTAATTTTCTAGGTTTTCTATTTTTGTATTTTTGCTCTATTTATGAGCATTCTGCTCTGGTGCATATAGCAAGGAATTCACTGGTATATTTTATTTACCAAGCCCTCCTGCTCTATAATGCTTTTTAAAAGATTTTTCTGAATTGAAGCACCATGTACTGAAGAAACCTAACGTGATATAATGGAATTCTTTAAGAATTTTTGTGTTTGTAAACTGTTATGGACCAAAATTACTTGTGTGTATTGATTTAATGCTTTTTAATGATGACATATGGGTAATAAATATAAGGTAAATTTAAAGTACATTATATGATGCATGTCTATGAAAACATTCTATATTCCCACATTTCAAGTTCTTCCTTGTGCTCTCTCTTCTCTGAGAATTTCACAAGATAACCTTTGAACTGATCTATTATCTCTGCTACTTTAATAATTTGTTGTTTCTAGTCACCTTAGAGGAACTAATTGAATTGTCTATCTTGAATATATACATTCAAATGCAAAGAGGGATTTTAGGGCTATGTGTGATTTTGACTTTACTGAGCACAATCTCTTTGCTTCTTTGAAAGTAGTCCTTTAAAATCAGACAAAGAAAATTAGCGATGCCTTACTTTTTATGACTACAAATGCAATATGTAGAAAAAGGACAATGCAACAGATTTTTTTTTTTTTTTAAAGACAGCATGGGTTTCAAATGGAACTGATTTTGAGACATAGTTGCAAATGTTTCCTTTTGTACTTTACAAACGGATTATTGGGTAATGTGATGGAGCCCTTACTAAGTTCTAGGAAACCTGAAGGACATTTTTGAGGTCAGTCTTTACTTTTTAAGAATTTTCTTTCCTATTGAAGATTTTAAATATTTGGTAAGTGGGGAAATTTAGGCAAAGCTGTCATGGTGCTAAACAGGTCATTGGTAGAACTGTAGAAGAATGCTCCTAATTAAGAATAGTTCCTTGTTCTTTGGCAGGGGAGGTCACAGCAAATATCAAAGGGCAGGAATGTTGTTATTTTCTTAGAAATAATTTCTAGCTCTCTCCATGGCAATGAACCTTTTATGTATAAGTTACCAGCTTCATTCACCCGCAATATATCCATGGTGTAATTCTTAATCCCCAATTTCTTTATCTCTAAAATTAGAGCAATAATAATATCTATACAATAGGATTATTGTGAGGATTAAATTAGATGAATGAATTGAAATCATTGAGCTCAGAACTTGGCATAAAATAATTATTTAATATATGTTATCTATTATTGTTGAAATGGTACCACACTTAGAATTATAAAGATCTGGCTTTCCATTTTAGCTTCGTTACATACTTGCTATGTAATCTTTGGAAAATTACATAATCTTTTTCTTTTCCTCTTATATGAAATACAGACAGCAATACGTGTTTCTTTCTTTCCTAGAAAGGAGAATGCATCAGCAGTCTGGGAGACTTGGGATAGAGTAGTGATGTAGAGTTTAGATGTCTAGCTCTCAACTTTGGGAAAATTCCAATTCAAAGAGCCAGAAGAGCTTTTGAAAGGTCATTTCATCTGTCATCCTCCATCCTTCAAGGGCGTATTGATCACCCTATCACTCCATTCTAATCAGTTAAGAAGCTCTTTTTTTCCCCTGAACCTGAAAAGAACAGATTTTATAATCTTCCTTGGTTAGGTGTTTCAGTGATTAATACCAGGAAGTTCTTTATGCCAAATATACACATCTTAATCTGCCTTCTCTAGTTTTCAAGAAAAAATTGAATCATATATTCTTTTTTTCAATGATAGACCTGAATGTGAGAAAACCAAAATCAAAATTTCAATTTTTATTTCTTGAATCTTTCCTTTGAAGCCTTATTTCCTAAATGAGTTTTGTAACCTTGAAAAAGTTATGTAATTTTCTATTTTTAAAAATGGGGATTGTGACAGAATTTATCAGGTAGTGTTATTGGCAAGATTAAGCTTGAAGATACAGGATACAGAAGTGTGCAGAACAGTTCTGGGCAATTGTGTTAGGATTAATTGACAGCAGTTATGTGATCAGTAGTAGAACATTGGCATGAAAGGAACCCTTAATTCTCTTAAGTTTGATGGAACTCACTTTTCAAAGTGCATTCATATTTATTGTCTCATTCAATAAAAGCTATGCAGGGTAGATAACCTTACCAATCACATTGTCTAACTCCCTACTTGATATAAATAAATATTTCTCTTGGGTTTTGCTTCAGAATACTATTCATTACAAAGTTTGTAGGTCATAAATTAGGGCTGGCTTTTTTGCCCCACTTTTTTTCCAGTCTTTTCTATGTAATGCCAATGCTTATTTATTTTATCTTCATACTTATTTCCAGAGCCAAACCAATGCTGCACTTCCCATATACCAATGTAAATGAATAATACCATGCTGATCAGAAGTGTTAAATGCCATTTATATATATGTCTTTGATTAATACAATTTGAAAATATTTAATTATTATATAATAAGTGTGGCTAGTTGATAGGCAATAATCTTTCAAGGGCATTTATGAGGGAGAATTAATAAAATATTCCTTGGTGTTGAAAAGATGGGGACCACTTAACTACATGATTTCAAAGATGAAAAAACGTAGTTCTGGTGAAGGAATCTGAATATAGTTAATTCTATGCAGTGTGCTACATGCTATAATGGAGATACATGTAAAAACATAACAAGTATCTATGTCAGGGAAAGCTTCTAGTAGGAGATGGACTTTGAGCTGTGACTTGAGCATATTCCTGAAAAGCACCGGACTTGGGGGAAACATTTGATAGCATTATTGACTATTGTGTAGGTCTGACACTGAGCTATTTCATATTTGTGTTTTTGTCACTCCAGAAAGGCCATGTCTGTCATGAATGTGATGTGGCCACAGGCTAGTAGCTTAACCACTGCACTTCTCTTTCTTAGCTGAGTTTTGTGGTGAGGGGTGTTATGCAGTTATGCATCATTTTAAGGTACAGAAGAATTTTCAAATTATTGATTTTCTTCAACTATGTCAACTAAGTATGAACAGTAAAATAAGTGGTTATTAATATATGAACTGATGATCAGGACTACAAGTTAATAAAATCTTATATCTTGTACTGTGAACAACTCTTCTCCTCCCTTGAATTGCCAAACATAGTCTTAGAGAAAGGACAATATCTGTAATGTTTTAGATCTGAGTGTTATTTCTGAGTTTCCCTTATTTGTTACAAGTCTTTAGGTACCTTAATTTATAATTAAGATTTTCCTACTGTAAAGTTGGCATATTACATAACTTTAAAACAATTTTATATGTTTATTTTTAGAGAAAGGGGGAGGGAGGGAGAAAGAGAGGAATAGAAACATCAATGTGTGGTTGCATCTCATGTGCCCCCCAACTGGCCAGCTTCTTCCTCTTCTTCTTCTTCTTCTTCTTCTTCTTCTTCTTCTTCTTCTTCTTCTTCTTCTCCCTCTTCTTTTCCTTCTTCTTCTTTTAAATACTTTATTCATTATTTTTAGAAGGGCAAGGAGGGAGGAAGAAAGGGAGAGAGATAGATAGCAATGTATGGTGCCTTTCACCTGCCTCCAGCTACAGACCTGGCTGGAGACCTGGCTTGCAACCTGGTTACGTGCCCTGGCTAGGGAATCAAACCAGCCACCTTTGGGTTTGCAGGCCAGTGCTTGGTCCACTGTGCCACCAGCCAGGGCTAACTTCTTTGTTTTTAATTGAGGGATAACATGAAAACAAATTAACCCTCAAAGTAACTTAGATTTTGAAAGAAATACAAATTACTATACAATGATGACCATGAAACAGTAGTAGTAATAGAAGGCAGTAGCAGCACAACAACCCCTCTTCAATCTTTGTAACTTTCAATTAGGGATGCTAACTCTGCCCTTTTTAGTTTTGCAATCTGGGACCTCATGTTTTCTAATAACTTTTTGAATGTTTTTTTTTTTTTCCTCCTCTGTGCTCACAAGCCTTCTTTTCTTTTTTTGGTTTGGAAATTTTCTGCTGTTTAATATTTGTTTTCCAAATTAAACACACCTGTTCAGATCTTGCAGCTTATATGACTTTGTGAACAATCACTTTCTGAAAAGTGGTTGATGGTAACATAGGCTGGAAAAGTTATGGCCCTAGTTTCTAATGGCCTTAACTCACTGTTCTCCTTACCACTGCTTTGGCATGCTGGAGACTCCCAGTATGGATAATGACATGAAAATGTGATGAAATCTCTCTGTGAAAAAGAAAGGCTCTGGAGCTGAGTAAGGAAAGGGAAAAAGATATGAAAGTTCTATAAAACAGTTTAAAAACATCCCCTTAGCCATATTACATTAGTTGTGATGCTTTAAAAAATGTTTTCCTTTAGGACTTTCAGTTGAGTTCTTTAATAAGATGCAAAAACCCAAGGAAAAAGAAAATAAAAATAATATTGCATCTGAATGAAGTTTAACTAACTTGGAACACAGCATATTAGTTAACTGAGACTAAGGAACATTTTTTGCTTTTGTGTTTGAAGATACCAATACTGGAAGAAGATTGGACTATTTTAAGATTTCTTAATTGTAATCCTTTCCAACTATAAAGGAGAATATTGAAAATAAATATAGGATGGGGCAAAGGTAAGTTTATGGTTGTGAGTACATGAAACAGGGCTTATTTTTGTATTATTATTTATTAATTATTGCATTATTTTCTGTAAGAACAACTTAAACCTACTTTTGCCCCACCCAGTATATTGAGGTTTAAAAAATAATTTAAATCATGGAACATGTAAACTCTATGTATATTTAATTTTTAATATTCTAAGGCATTATTAAAGGAAATTTTCAGCTTTTCTGAGGTTAGAGCCTTTAATTTAATTTAATCTTATTTAAAAAAATTCCCACCTGAGGACGTGCTTATTGATTTTAGAGAAAGGGGAAGGGAGAAGGAGAGAGAGAGGGAAAGAAACATTGATGCCAGAGAGAAAGATGCATTGGTTTCCTCATGTACGTGCCTTGACTGAGGACGAACCCATAACCTAGGCATGTGTCCTGACCAGTAATCAAACCTACAACGTTCTGGTGCACAGGATAACACTCCAAACAACTGAGCCATTTGGCCAGGGTGAGGTTAGATTCTTCAGACTTTTGCAGTTCCAGAGAATGCTTTCATTTATACTTTTGGTATAATTTTGTGCGTTTTGCAGGGATATTCAGGTAGAGTCACAGTACACTGAATACTTACATGTTTTAAATTGTGTGGCAATTTGTAACAAGCTTATTTTCTCTAAGACAAATATATATAGCAGCCTAAATTAAATGGGACTAGTGAGTTTAGAAACTCTTAATCCTCCCTTATGATGGGAGAAAGAATGAAAAATAGTTCAGCTTTTGATTGTGATACCTTGGCACCTTTTCCAAAGCACTCATCATAATTAGCTGTGTCTTAGTTGTGAAGTTTTATGTTTTATTTCTTCTTTATATCCACTCATTAATGTTATCAGGAGTTGTGTGAGTAAAGTACATGAAAAAGTATATCCATTCATATATTTTTTATTTGTTTATTTAAAAAAAATTTATTTATTATTTTTAGAGAAGGGGGAAGGGAGAGAGGCAGAGAGAGAGAGAGACATCAATGTATGGTTGCCTTTCACCTGCCTCCAGCTGGGAACCTGGCTGGAGACCTGGCTTGCAACCTGGTTATTATGTGCCCTGGCTGGGGAATCCACCAGTGACTTTTAGGTTCGCAGGCCAGCACCTTTAATCCACTGTGCCACCAGCCAGGGCTTACCCATTCATATTGTATGGTAATTTTTTCTTTTGAATTTTGTTTGAATCACTTTCACATTTTTGGGTTATTCTCTTCTTCATTTCTGACTGCAAATACTGATTTCTGTAAAAAATGACAGTCAAATAGGAGGACGTTTGCATCAATTGTCCTTTACATTTTATGAGGCTATGATTATATATTTTTAAAAAGATTTATTTATTTATTTATTTCTTAGGGGCAGGAAAGGAGAAAGAGGGAGAGAAACATTAATATGCGATGTGTGTGAGAAACATTGATCAGTTGGCACTCGTACATACCTGGATGAGGGACTGGCCAGAAACCCAAGCATGTGCTTTTATGGAGAATTGAACTGGTGAACTTTTGCTTTGTGGGACTTCACCCAACCAACTGACCTACACTGGTCGGGGCTGATTATATAGTCTTTAGTTTTGGTTATTAGCAAATTTGTACCTGAGATCACTTAAAAACAGAAATATAATTTTATTAAATTTAATGAGAGGGACATTAACTTATTTGGTCATGATAAATGGACTCAAGTGAAGCCTTCATTTAGTTAAATAAGTATATTGCCAGTGCACCTTAAAAGTAAATATCTTTATTAATTAAATGTTTGTTTGAATGTTATCACAAACAAGGCACTAGTTGTTACCCTCCCTGCTTGATTGGCGTGAATATAGTATTTACATTAGCTGAGGAAAGAAATAGAATTTAGGATGTTCAAGAAGAGAAAGAAATAGAGATTTTAGGTAATTTGAATAGCCCAAGGGCAGCTGGAAAGTATTGTTTGTAAGGGTGAGGCTGAAGGATTTCCTCTGGCAATATAATTTTAAGGCTTGTTTGGGAGAGCTTCTTACTGTGATAGAATAGTGGTCTGCAAGCTTTGGGGATGAATACAGCATCAGCAAAATGTTTATGAGCATGTGTCCTAATACATGTGCATATTTACTTGAAATTACATTAGTCACCCCTAATCTGTGGAAGATATGTTCCAAGCCACCCCCCACCCCCGGCCGTGGATGCCAAAAACCATGGATAGTACTGACTCCTGTATATATTATGTTTTTTCATACATATACATACCTATGATAAAGTTTAATTTATAAATTAGACACTGTAAGAGATTAACAACAATGATTGTTATTGTATTTTACTAGAACAATCATATCAATATACTGTAATGTGAATATGGTATTAATAAGTAAAATAAGGGTTACTTGAACACAAGCATTGCAATCTTATAACTGAGATAGCTATTAAGTGACTAACAAGCAGGTAAGGTATAGAGCACGGGAGGCACCAAAGGCTCACTGGCCAAATCCGGCCACCTTCGGACTGGCACCTTGTTTCTACCCAGCTCACTTAACTCAAGGAGTAGTTACATTTATACAGTCCTAACATTACATTTGGCCCTTTGAAGGCGATCTTGAGGCTGATGTGGCCCCTGGTGAAAATGAGTTTGACACCCCTGAAGTGTGGACATGCTGGATGAAGGTGTGATTCATGTCCAGAGTGGGAGTGGGTGGGATGGCATGAAATTTCATCATACTCCTCAGAGTGGTGTACAACTTAAAACTTAGGAATTGTTTATTTCTGTAATTTTCCATTTAATATTTTTGGACTATGGTTAACAGTGGGTAACTAAAACCACAGAAAGTGAGACCTCAGGTAAGGGGGACTACCGTATATACATGTAATATTGTGCTAATATGTGGTATAAAAATTCATAAGTAGATATTAAAAGAAAGAGATATAGACAAAATATTTTAAAACTAACTATGGTTTTCCCAGCCTTATGATCAAATATGCTTGTTATTTTAAAAAGTCTTAATTTAACATTCTGTGACAGAGTGATTTAAAGGTTTGGTTCCAACTTTAGTTTACTGTGCTACATGGTTTTAATGCTGACATAGGTGAAAATCATACCTCAGAAAGAAATATAGATCCAAATGGAAGAAGCATATCATTATTTGCACTTACTAAATTGTACTAATTTACTAATCCTGTACACAAAATATGCAAAAATATTTTGTTGAAATTTAGCTAGTAAATCTCTATGTTCCCTGATGACAATCAGTTGTTTTTGTCAAAGGTGAAAGTATAGCATTTTCATATTTTTAATAAATGGGCTCAAAGCCCATTGAATCTATTTGGAACATCATTAAGCAGGTTAGAATATTCTGTTGCCAATTTAAAATTGAAAACAGGTGAGTGCTTTTGTAGGCGATATACATAGAATTTTTGGTAACAAAATTATACTATGGTAGAATTATTTCCAAGCATATTTTCAGGATACTTTTTCATAGCATGACTGTTTAGAAAATCAATTACTTTTTCATTTGATAAAATATCACTTAAAGGCCCTGGCTGGTGTGGCTCAGTGGATTGAGCGCCGGCCTGCGAACCCAAAGGTCACTGGTTCAATTCCCCAGCCAGGGCACATAACCAGGTTGCAAGTCAGGTCTCCAGCCAGGTCCCCAGCTGGAGGCAGGTGAAAGGCAACCATATGTTGATATTTCTCTCCCTTTGTTCCTCCCTCCCTGCCCTCCTCTCTAAAAATAATGAATAAAATATTTTAAAAAATTACCTTGAAGACAAAAATTCAGTTTGTTTGATGGTATCAATCTGTTTATCTATCTATCTAATCTAGCTATGTGGGTACACACAGCACCTTGTCAGCACATTTGGTATACTAGTTTTCAGTTCCTTATCTTAAGTTCGGAAATGTTGCCACGCGATAAGCAGGGGAACCCCTGAATGGTACAAACAGTTCTCATGGTTACTCCCCATCTCACTTCAAAGCGTTGTAAAGATTTTACTATGTTTTATGGATCTATTTTTAAAAGTAATTACATCATCATTGGCTTCAATGTTGTGTTGCAGTAGCTTGGCTATGAATGATGTAGTTAGTGAAGTCCATGGTGCTGTCTCTGTAATCTTATCCCTAATGTTCTTCCTGTAGTCCAGCTAGAGTAACCACTTCACCAGTGATTTTATTTTGTCAGTGTTCTCTGAACATTACCTTTATTTTAAAAAGTAACACTGTTGAGATTATATTTTCTTTGGTACATATTTTAGTGGCTCATTTAAACGTAGCACTTTGCCTTTTTAAAAAAATTTTGAAAGATTTTATTTTTTTAGAGAGAGGGGAAGGGACAGCGGTAGAGAAGGTGAGAGACATTCATGGATGGCTGCCTTTCACCTGTCTCCAGCTATGGGCCTAGCTGGAGACCTGGCTTGCAACCTGGTTATGTGCCCTGGCTGGGAATTGAACCAGCGACCTTTGGGTTGGCAGGCTGGTGCCTTATCCACTGGTGCCACCAGCCAGGGCAGTGCCTTTTTAAATATCATGAATTGAAACATGTTAAAAATATGTCTGTTCATTCATCTCAAAAGCAAGCATCCTACATTACAAAAGTTTCTTTTTCAAATCTTTAGTCATGTTTTCTATGCTGCTTTCACTATTGTTTGTGGCAGTATTTACTGCCCATGCCCAGAGGACATAATTCACGTTGTATTTTAGGTAAATGGTTGACCAGAGTCATGCATGTGGGAACTCTTGATTTTTTTTAGCAAAGGAATATATTTAAAGTTGTTGCCATATTGTTTTTGGTGTAATATTTTAGCCATTTTTATAGCAGCAGGAAGGACAAGTGTTTTACTAATAGCATATGGCTTTTTGTCTTTTATAATTAAAGAACTTCCAAAGAAGTTTCTAAACATTTAAAATTATGCTTGGTAAAATTTTGTAAAATGTTGAATTGACTACTATATGATTTTAAATATGCTTGGAAAAATTGAACAATTGTTGCAAAAATGTATATCTAAATGTTTTTAAATGTCTTACTGACTAATGGCTTCATATTCTTGTTATTTAACATCTCAATGCAAAATATGGTAAGGTACATTGTTAATGATGCAAGATATAAATCTATATCTCAAATTGTCTTCTTGATAAGTAAAAAAGTGCATCTGCCTATTTCTTGTCAGATCTGCTTGGATCATTATTATTTTTATCTTATAATGTGGTCACTAAAGGGCTACTACTATAGTACAAGTGCTCACTTGGTCATAGTATTGTTGTTACTAACGCCTCTATTATTAATATTATCCTCACACTGTGGTCTCTTTGGAAGGATCTTTTTAAACAACTTGAGCATTTGATCAGGGTTAATTTAGTTAAAAACTAAGTACAAGATATGACACGTTAATATATTACATATAGACCCATGTATTTATATTTAAGTAAGACTTAATTTTCTTTAAAAATAGGTAAATATACATAAGTATATTTATATAATGTACTCCGAGGATTTGTGAGCCCACTTTGGGGACCATTGAAACAGAAAAGTAAATGAGAAAGAAAGGTGGGGAGAGTGTGGTGAGTCAAGGAAGAAAAGCATAGTTCCCACAGAATGCTCTCCTGGGATAAGACCCCTCTGAAGAATGTAACTAGTCACTGAAAATTTGAGGCAGGGAGTAGGGCCACAGACATCAATATTAGGGTACAGAAAACAGTAGTGTGGCATTTTTACAGGCTTTGATATGAAAGAGGAAGCAGGCTTAAGTCATCTTTTGTCCTTTGGGGACGATTTGAATCACTTGTTGGCCTGAAGGTCAGTGAAGTTCCATAGTTAAGTGTGTTTATCATGTTTTAGGAGAGGGGACCAAGTGGAGAATCTTGTCCCCATATCCTTTCTTTGCATAGTTCTAATTTTAGCTTTACTCTTGGTTACTTCTATACTTAGCCTTCCTTGGATTTAGATGCAATCAGAGTAGAAGTTGGGAAAGGTAAGGCAGCAAATGAGGGATGGCTATAGTCTAACATTTGTCTTCAGCATTCTCTTTATTTCTCCCTTTCCCCCTTTGCTCTACCTTGATTTGCTTATTGTATAGCTTGGTATAGTAGCAATAACCCAGTTAAGGAGACATTGGCCAAATCTCTTCTAAACTTTGGGTGACATTGGCCAAGTCTATTATTTCTAAGTCACTTCTTTCTTGTAATTTTTTTTTTTTATTGGTAGGATGAAAAGCTTGATGATCTCCAAAGAGGTTTAGCTCTGACATGATGTTTCTACCCTCCTGGGACAAGGCTCTGCACTGCCTCTTCACAGAGAACTTCCAGTGAAGTTTCTTGTTCTATATATCAACTTCAAAACACCATGCCCACCCTGCTTTCTAAATTGACGAATAGCTAAGACTATAATTTAATACATGATTTTGTGCTGGTGGACTCATGAGCAAAAACTGTAAAATATTTCTAGCTTTTCCCCTGTTCTCTCCAGATGACTTTGATCCAATACGTTTCCATAGTGTGATTCTAGAGAGTGCTGTTGCTTTCTAACCTTAAGTGGCTAATGAGAACTTTAGGAAGGAAGTATTAGCATCCGAAGGGTTGTGTGTCTGAACGGGTTTGGGCTGTAAGAGATAGGCAGGGTACTGGGACACAGCCATCAGTTCATTGCATGTGTTTGGTTAGGCTGGTAGCAGTGTCCAGTGCCAAGTTTTCTGAGTATGGTTTCTGTCACCAACAGAGTTGGCCGTCTTTGAAGTCTGCTAGTTAGCCTCTTCCAGAATTGTAGGGTACAACTATCACTCAGGAGGAGGAAGATAAAGGAATTTCTGGGTGCTGGGGTATAGACACACCCCTATATTCAGTGAGAACTTAATTATCTTCTTTGAACTGTTTTTTGAAGCATCTAATAAACAGATTTCAGATTCTCTCATTTTCTTTTTAGTACCTATACATTGCCACAGATGGAGGCAATATTGAGTAATGAAATAGATGTACATTACCAAATATATATTGGACAACTGCCATATACCAGACATTTCTGGGTGTTTTTCAGAAGATGAAAATAATAACCTGTATCATAGTTTTTGAGAGGTTTCAATATACAAAATACACTTGGTAGAGTGGCTGATATGTTGTCAGCTCTCATTAAATATTAGGGATTTTTATTTTATTATTTCATTTGCATAACAACTCTAAAAGATAAATGTCATGATCCTTGTTTTATAGGCAAAGAAATTAAGGTTGGGTGAGGGGAATAACTTGCCCCAGGTCACATAGCCATAAGTGGCAGAGCCATAATCTAAATCCTAATGCCCTGGCTTGAAGTCCCATGGTAGTTTTGCTATAAAATACATCTGTCTATAACAGGCAAGTAAGTCATGAGATTCTCTCCAGATAATCTACAAGCCAGATAATCAGGAGCTTGGATAATCAGGATAATCATGAGCTGAACATATTATTACGTGATATTGAATTTCAGTAGGTTTGATTATGAAGATAGTTCTTGCTTTAAGTGACTTGATATTAACTGAAATTAATGTATATCCTTTTTTTTGCATAGTTTAAAAGTCATGGTTTGATCTCAGTTAATGCAGAACCTTGCCAGGTAAGGACTTGACTCTAATATGCACTAGTTGCAGTTAACACAGTACAGTGCATAGTGAGTTCTGCCTGTGTTTCTATCAGCTTCACATTCACATACAGAAATTCTCAAATTCTCTTCCTTTCCACCAGTTAGATGGTTTATTTTCATTTGATGACCCATTATAATGAATGATCATTATTCATTTTTTTACTTACAAGGTTCTTTCCTGCTGTGGGAAAGCACTGTGTTAAGTAAGGTCTATGAAGGTCGCTGATGACTGACTCGGCTTATAAGCCACCACCTTTGACATATAAGGCCTGTCCTGAAAATATCAAGACAATGTCAATGTAATTAAAACAGTTTGTGCGGCTGATACTTTTGGACAGACCTCATAAATTGTATACAGCAGTAGATATCTCTCTGGACTTCCACAAAAACACCTGTTTTCTTTATTTGAAAAAAAAAACAACAACTCCCACTTTCCAATACATGTCTGTGTGTTCCTAAATTGAGGTGTTTCTTTCTATCTGTTTCAGCAATGTAGGAAGGCCAGTGAGGCCTGTTATCTCTCAATTGGTATTTTACTATGTGAAAAGCAATATATTACAGTAGACAGTGAGCAGCCATTAGGTAAGAACTAGGTCTACTTAAATTCCTTCTTAAATGTAGATGCTTAAATTCTTTTTAAGTGCTTAATAATAATTTCAACCTGAACAAAGATGCATAGGTTGTATAGCTGTCAATTTTAGGGCAAGATAATATTGAAAATACTGGTGCTTCGAATCTCCTCTTGTCCCAGAAGTTTAAAATTTCTCCTCTCTTAAATTTTTATTGTCCTCCTGCTCCCTACCCCTCTTTTAAGATTAATGTTTAAAAACCTGTTCTTAGTTTTCTTTGTCAAGCATCCTGGACAGTGGAAATCCTTTGCTGACTCCAATTTTATTTCTTTTAACTGTAGAATGCTGGAGAATTGGTTTGGGGTAAAGTGAGCCAGTGGCATTGTGGCTAAGAGCATATTCTACTATTTTCTAGCAGTGTGAACTTAGTCTGTTCCCTTAATTTCTTTCTTTTTTTTTTTTTTTAAATTTTATTGTTGTTGTATTACATCTATCCCTTTTTTACTCCCCTCTGTTCCCCTCCCCACCCACCCTTTCCCCCCAAAGTCAATCCCACCTGTTGTTCCCTTAATTTCTTTAGGCATCACTTTCCTTATCTATCAAACACTATCTAGGGTTGTTTTAGGATTAACCGAGTAAACAAAAATGTGAACAGTGCTTGGCATTTGGTGCCACACACCCATTAAGTGATTATTAAAGTGGATGCCTTTAAGTAATTAATTAAAAAGATTTTATTTATTATTTTAGAGAGAGGGGAAGGGAGAGAGGCAGAGGGAGAAAGACATCAATGTATGGTTGCCTTTCACCTGCCTCCAGCTGCCAATCTGGCTGGAGACTGGGCTTGCAACATGGTAATATGTGCCCTGGTTGGGAAATTGAACCAGTGACCTTTGGATTCGCAGGCCGGTGCCTTATCCACTGTGCCACTAGCCAGGGCCTAAAGTGGATGTCTTTAAAAAGAGACTCTGGCCCAAAGTAGAGTACTATATTCAAAACACTTTGTTAAAGGGATAAAAGTGAACAATACTTGAATATAATACAACACAGCGGAATTGAAAAAAAAAATACAACACAGCAACTCTAGAGTACTTTTGAAAGATAATACTATTCTGTAGTAATAGGTATTTGGAGGACCTCTTCAACTGCAATTCAACAAATCTATTACAACTCAAGTTTCTTTATTATAATATCTACATCTTCATTTTTGAGTGCTATAATTTGTGGAGACTAGTTGACTTGGGTACAGAGTGGGTTTGGGTATGAGTTTTCTCAGAGCTAGTTTTGTGACTGTAGCAATAATTGAAGAATCAGTGGTGAACTTGGCATTAGCTAGTGGACAGGGAGCTTAACTCAGGAGGTGTCCCATAGGGAGGGCCCAGGTGCACCTGGCTTGGCCACTGATTGCAGACTTGATTTGTAGGGTCTAGAAGGTTAATGGTTGGAGGCAGCTGGCTGAGTTTTGGGGGATGGAGTTCATAACTTCTATGTATTTCCCTCAAGGTTTTTGGACTCAGGCTCCAGCATCCTACAGACAAGGAGCTATCCCCTAGAAGGACCTCAGCCTCAGTTAAACATGCCCAGGGATCACAGGCTTAACCTCCAGGTCCCAGAAGATTCCTAGTGGAAGCAGCAGAATGGCTATGTTAGATATGGGATTTGAAACCATGTTTATCTGATGACAAAAGTTAAATTCTTTGCACTGTTGACTCTATGCTGTTTCCCTGATGAAGAAGGCATCAGTAGAGAAAAGGAAAATAACTGAGGCAATGGAGGCAGCTATAAGTTCAGTATCTAAAAGTAGATGATAGGTGATATCTGAGAGTGTAGCTGTGAAATCAAAGGGGCTTCCTGCAGGCAGCAGTATCATGGTACTTGTGCTGAAAGAGATGGTGGTGGTATGGTACCTGTTAGAATCCTTATGGATAGATTAGAATTTGGGAACACATTTCTGTATTCCTATCATATTTATACCTGAAATCGTAGACACTCAGTCTTTTCATTATAGAATCTCAGAGTTGAAGGTGTTCTAATTACTCTTCTTATGGTGTGATTTTATATGCGTGATCATCCAATCCATGCTGGAAGAGCAATGATAAAAATGCTACTTCTTTTCTTCTGGAATATAAGTGCTATGTGGATAGGAATTTTGTCTGTTAGTTCTTTGTTTAATTTTTAATGACTGGAACAATGCCTGAAACCCAATAGCATTCAGAAGATATTGTTGCATGAATGAATGTTGGGACAACTTGTTTACAATTTTGTTTTATGTGTTGAATAATATTATGTACCAAATGAAATGTTATCTCATTTAAGTCTTACTACCTTAACCCTGTGAGATAGGTATTATAATATCTAATTTATGGATGAGGAAACTGAGACTCAGGAATTAAATGATTTTCCTGTGACTTTACTAAAACTTTATGGTCAGGATTTGAATCTGTGAATAAATATAATCACTACATTATATTGTGAAATTAACACCTGTTGTCCTAGATAATATTCTTTTATTAATGGAGTAGAAATTTTCATGGAAGCCATGTCACACTATTGATTCATTAATCTTACTGCCAACTAAAACTCACAAGCCTTTAAGTTACCATGTCTCATCCATTCTGTACTTTAACTGTTGGTGTTTTTGCAGCTAGGTGTAGGGGCTTTCGTTTATTCCAGGTAGATTTTTCTCTGGTTAGATTCATTTAACCTTGTTTTTATTAAGTTACTTTGGTTTAGAATGGTTTTGAAATTTCATCAAGTATTTTTAGGACTTCATTGATAAAATAAATGTTTTATTTCTTAGTTTTGTTGATATTCTATAAAACATGTTGATAGATTTTTCTAGTACTTAGATTTTTCTGGTACTTAACTATCTGTGTAGTCCTCAAATAAGCTAAAGTATATTTATATAGATATATTCATACTGCTGAATTTGAATTTTGTGTATATGAATTATATTTATGATTCATTTATTTTGGTGCTGTTTTAGAATTTTGATAGTAAAGTTGTGCTTGCTTCATGAGTTGAACGTTTTTCATATTTGTTTATACTCTGAAAGTCAGTAATTTCTATTTTACAGGAAACTAATCTATAGGATTCTCTAGGTTTAAAGAATATCTTGACAAAAAGTGGACATGGTATTTTTTAATCTTTTTTTTCCATACCTATCTGTGGTTTTATTCTTATTCCTTATGTTTTTAACATCCCATCCATCCATCCATTTATTTATTTACCTCACATGAGGATGTGCTTATTTTAGAGGTAGAGGAGAGAAGGGAGAGAGGGAAAGAGCATCGATGTGAAAGAAACATCTATCTGTTGCTTCTCACAAATGCCCTGACCAGTGACCAAATCTTCAACCCAGGCATATGTCCTGACTAAGAATCAAACCCATGACTTTTTGGTTTACAGGACAAAGCTCCAACCAAATGAGCCACACCAGCCAGAGCATGTTTTAAACTTTTTAAAAGCTCTTTTGGATTCTGTTTCTGTCATTTAACATTCTAATTATTAGAAACTTTGTTGCGCATGCTAGCATTTAGCCCAGATTTATTTGTACATCCACAAGGTTTAATTAATAATTTCAATAAACATTTATTAAATGTTTCCTAAATGCCAGAGAGATGCAAGGGATACAAAGCACAAGTAAAACAGTGTCGTGCTGTAAGAAACTTAGAGTATAGCAAGAATATTTGTGATTACTTATCTAGCAATAGAGTACTTCTGTCAAAGAAACAAAAGAGGTTAATTTGATAAGATCTGTTTTTTGTGAACCCATGTTTGGTCCTGATGATTACCTCTTGTCATTGTAGGTGATCAATTTTAAATACTAGAATTTTGTCTTTGTAATTAAATTCATATAAGGAATGTGTGTTACTAGATCATATCTTGCTTCTTCATAAAGATCCTATTGGAAAGACATGTAGGGGATATTTTAACCATTCTAGAATTTTATCAGCAAGAGAAGTGCTTTTTAAATTTTAGTAGGCATACAAGTCACCTGGGGATCTTATTAAAATGCAGATTCTGATTCTGTAGGTCTGATGTGAGGCATGAGATTCTGTAGGTTTGATTTGAGGCATGAGATTCAGTGTTTCTAACAAGCCACCAGGTGATGTTATTGCTGCTCTTCTGCAGTGCTGCTAACTGGGATACACTTTGAGGACAGAAGACTGTTGTATATTCTGTTTTATAGTTAGTAAGGTGCCAGATTTTATAGAATTAACAAATAGAACATTAAGGCTAAAATTAAGAACCAGCATGTTGGTGAGAATACAGAACAACTAAAACTTATAAATTGCTGGTGGGGGTTTAATTAATAACCTATTTCAAAAACTATTTGATATTGTATATTAAATACATACCTTTGTATGATAGCAGTTCAACTTTTAGGTATATACCCACAAAAAATGAGTATGTAAGTCCACTGAAAGACATGCATAACATGTTCCTAGCCATTTTATTTATAAGCCACAAACTGTAAATAACCCAGATGTTCATCAACAAAAGAATGGGTAAATTGTGGTATATTTATTCAATGGAATACTACACAGCAATAAAAACCTACTAGTAATTGCAATAACTTGAATGAATCCCCTAGACATTTTGTGAAAAATAGTGAAATAGACTGAAGAGGTAACAGTAGAGCTAGATGAAGATTGTAAGACATAGAAGATAGAGATAGAATACGTACTGTGATTCCATTTATTAATTTGAAGAATAGCATAACTACAATTACAAAAGTCAGGTGATTATCACTGGGGATGAGTTATAAATTGGGAAGAGGGCATGTGAGAACCTTCTAGGGTGTTGTGAATATTTTATATTGTAGTCTGAGGTGGTGGTTACATGGAAGAATACATATGAAAAAATTCATTGAATGAGTTATTGATTGGCTTTAAGATTAGTGCACTTTATATAGTCTACTTTAATAAAATTTTTATTTTAATGAAACAAATATGACATTAAAAGAAACGACGATATCTTTGACTTTTAAACAGGACTATATATATATTTTAGCAGTGAAATTGATTTTCAAGGACATTGTTATATATCCATACTTATATTTATTTACAACATGAAAATATTGAGAAATATGTGTAAGTGTGGTAAATTAATATAGTTAGTGGATTTTTAAAATTACAAGTACAGTTGTCATTGGATTTTAGGAAAATAGAATCACAGCTCAAACAAATTTCAGTTAAGTCAGAACATTTTCATTTTTTGTTTTAAGGGGAGAGATGAAAATCAGAAGAAAACAATCTCTCATCAGCTTATTTGGAAATCAAATCAAAACAAGGAAAATTAGAAACAGGTGGACTTTGTCTTTTTACTTTTCAGGCTTCCCTTTCAATCTGTAATTTCCTGTTTCTATCCAGATGCCTTAATATTCATACTGTGACTCCTTACTGCCTAGGATTCCTCATTGTTTTTTATGCAGAATTGATCTTTTTTTTTTTTTTTTTTTTTAATAAAGATTTTATTTATTTATTTTTAGAGAGGAGGGAAGGAAGGGAGAGAGAAAGGGAGAGAACACTGATGTGTGAGAGATACAATGATTGGTTGCCTCTTGCACACCCCCAACTGGAGTTCCAGCCCACAACCTAGGCATGTGCCTGAACTAAGAATCCAATCATCAACCTTTGGGTTCACATGACAGTACTCAGTCCACTGATCCATACCAGCCAGGGCTCAGGACTGATCTTAAATTTATCTATAACCTTTATCTTTATTTCTCTGATATTTTTGTATGCTCCTTTTTCTTCCCTTGGATCCATAGAGTCCTGTAGCAATAGAGCCCTTTTTAAAAAATAAAATAGGTAAATGTAGTACTTGCTTCCTCCCATAGCCATATCAAAATTACAGGTAACTTACAGAACAAACCATCAGTTAGAACTGCCTGAAATCTGGCTGAATGGAAGTCCTACAACTAGGGAATTAAGAAGAAGCCACATTGAGGCTGGTAGGAGGGGGGAGATGCGGAAGGGTCTGATCCTATACCCACATGTGGAGGCTAAAATTGGGAGGGCTATCTCTGCTGCACAGGTCCACCCTGAGGGGTGAGGGGTTTCAGCCCCATACCAGACCCCCCATCCCAGTGTTCCAGTGTCAAGGAGAGAAGTCCCAACTGCTGGGTGTAAAATAGCAGGGATTGAAGCTGAAGAAAATGGAGGGCCTCTGGAATCCTAGGCAGTTCCTCTTAAAGGGCCTGCCATGGCCTTACTTGTATTCACTCATTCTGAGCTCTAGCACTGGGGAAGCATCTGGAAAGGCACCAGAGACATGTGAGGAGTAACTGAATTGTCCAGCATCAGGATGAGAGCTTGGGGAGAAGCTTTCTTCTGGACAGAAATGCTGGCAGAGGCCATTGTTCTTTTTCTGAGCCCTCCCCTCCACAGAACCAGTAGGCCACACCATATTTAAGTCTCCATCAATTTGACTATCACTGTTTGCACCACCTTGGTAATTTCCTATGGACCTAACTCACCCAACTCTCAGGTCCAGCCAAGCTATTTCCAGTGGTTTTTACATATGAATAGCTTGACTTAGGTCATGCTTCAGATTTTCCTAAAATCTCTCAAACAAACAGCCTCTGGATTCAGCATGCTGCATACGTCTTGATAAGTGTTATCAGTCAGTCTTGGTTCACAGTTTAGCCTCTTCTGGGTACCCCTGAGCCCAGCACAAGTATGAGCCATCTGCAGATTGCTTCAAGTGGGTGGCCCCAGGCAGAACACAGGTGGTGGCTGACCTTGGCATGCAACTCCTGGGAGGTTTCAGAGCTAGCACATTCAGTGGATAGCTTCAGATCACATTGAAGCATCACTACCCAACCACCTCCACAAGTGACACACTCAGGGGGCAAACTCATTGGCTACAGAGCTCTGCTGAAGTAAGTCCTGTTCTGTGGGGTAGGCCCCTTCACAGCTAATCCTCCATGGCGGTTTTAAGTCAGTAGTGGGTGGTCACAACCAGTCCTTAAAGTTGATTAGCCTGGGGGTAAATGTCTTCCTATTGATGTGCCAACAGCATTCAAGGGTCAATTATAAGAGGAGGGTGTACATGACCCACATGGCAGTGTGTACCTCAAGTGTCCAGCTTGAGGGTTGATTGGGGAGGTTGTACCACTGGACCCTATAGGACACCTAATACATTAGGTCACTCTACCAACCAGGGAGACATAGAAGCTCTACCTAATACATAGAAACCAACACAGGGAGGCTGCCAAAATGAGGAGGTGAAGAAATGTTTCAAAGGAAGGAACAGGACAAATCTCCAGAAAAGGAACTAAACAAAATGGAGGCAAACAATCTACAAGATGCAAAGTTTAAAACACTAGTTATAAGGAATCTCAATGAACTTGGTGAGAACCTCACCAAAGTTCATAAAAAAGGACCAGTCAGAAATGAAGGATATACTAACTGAAATGAAGAATAACTTACAAGGAATCAACATGAGAGTATGTGAAGCTGAGCTCCAAATCAGTGAATTGAAATATAAGGAAGCAAAAAAACCATCAGAACAGCAAAAAGAAAAAAGAATATAAAAAAATGAGGGTAGTGTAAGGAGCCTCTGGGACAATGTCAAATGTACCAACATTTATATCTTGGATGTGCCAGAAGGAGAAGAGAGAGAGCAAGAAATTGAAAACCTATATGAAAAAATAGTGAGAGAAAACTTCCCTAACTTGGTGTAGGAAATGGACATAGAAGTCCAGAAAGTACAGAGAATCCCAATCAAGGTGAACCAAAAGAGGCCCACACCAAGGCACATCATAATTAAAATGTAAAAGTTTAAAAACAAAGACAAAACCTTAAAAGCAGCAAGCAAAAAGCAATTAGTTACATATATGGGAGTTCTTATAAGACTGTCAGCTGATTTCTCAAAAGAAACATTGCAGGCCAGGAGGGATTGGCAGGAAATATATAAAGTGATGAAAAGCAAGGACCTATATCAAGACTACTATACTCAACAAAGCTACAATGGAAGGACAGATAAAGAGCTTCCCATACAAGAAAACGCCAAAGAAAGCCAACATCACCAAACAGTACTGTGTTAAAGAGTCTTTTTTAAGAATAATAATAAGAAGAAAAGATTTAAAATATGAACTATAAAATGGCAATAAATACAAATCTATCAACAATTAAAAAAAAAAAAAACCCAAAATAAATGATCAAGCAGAACACAAACATATTCATAGGTACAAAGAACATTTTGAAGGTTGCCGATGGGAGGGGGTTAGGGGATAGATGAAAAACATGAAGGGATTAAGAAGTACAAATTGGTTATTACATATAAAATAGTTATGGGATGTAAAGTATAGCACAGGGATATAGTCAATATTTTAATAACTATGTATGCTGTCAGTTGAGTACATAATTTATTGGGATGATTCCTTAATTAAATAATGTTTAATCACTGGGGTGTACCTCTGAAACTAATATAATAATGTATAATAACTGTAATTGAAAAAATAAAAGTGACTTGGAAATGGGAAAAATGTAAACTTCCGATGAAACCTTGACTGCTCAAAACACTTCAACTCTTCCTTTAATTCTCCCTTGTAGCTCATTTTTTTTTCTCTTTGCCTCACAGCAATTACAGTGGGATACTTTGGGGAAAAAATAATCAAACAACCTATCCCAAACTATTTACTTGATATTAGAAAGAAACAGAAGTACTAAAAAAGCTTCATGGCAACTAGTGGTCAGCTATTTCAGATCAGGCTATCACAAATTAGTCTCAAATGCTAAGTAAAATTTAAATGTGAATAAAGCCCTGGCTGGTAGCACAGTGGATAAGGCCTGCGATAAGTGGATAAGGCCTTGGCCTGCGAACCCAAGGGTCGCTGGTTTGATTCCCAGCCAGGGCACGTAGCCAGGTTGTGCGCCAGGTCTCCAGCCAGGTCTGTGGCTGGAGGTGGGTGGGAGGCAACCATACACATACAGATGTCTCTCTGTCTCTTTCCCTCTCTGCCTCTCTCCCTTCTCTCTCTGAAAATAATAAATAAAATTAAAATGTGAATAAAATAAGATTAAAAAAATTTATATGCAATTTGTATAACCAATATGATAATTCCAAAGATCTACTTTTTAAGTTATGTTTATAGGCAAGTAATAACAATTCAAAAATTTTCTGTTACAAGGAAACAGTAATCACATTAAAAAATAGTAATGGTATTTTAGACAAGACAATTCAGTGAAAAAATGCTAATTATTCCAACAGATAGTTCTGATAGCTACTGGATATCCCTATGCAAAAGAATGAAGTTGTACCCCTACCTCACACCATATAAATATAAACTCAAAATAAATCAGAAATGTTAGTATAAGAGAAAACTATAAAACTTTTAGAATAAAACATAGGAGTAAATCTTTGACATTGGATCAGTCAGTGGTTTCTTGGGTATGATAGCCAAAGCATAAGTGAAAAAAATTGGATTGCAATTTTAAATTGAAAATTTAAAACGTTTGTGTTTCAAAGAAAACCATCAATAAAATGGGTAAAAATATTTGCAAATCATATATTGATAAGAGACTTGTATCCAGAGTACATAAAGAACTCTTACAACTCAACAATAAAAGACATCTGGCCCAATTTTTAAAAAGGGTAAAGTATTTAAATAGATATTTCTCCAATTAAGATGACAGATGCCTAAAAGGATTATAAAAAGATGCTCAAGATTATTTAATAATTAGGGAAATGTAAGTAAAAAATCACAATGAGATATTACTTCCTACATACTAGGATGGCAATAATAATAAAAACAAACAAACAAATGGTAATGTGGAGAAATTGGAATCCTTATACATTACTGGTGGGAATGTAAAATGGTGCAACCATTTTAGAAAATAACTTAGCAGTTCCTCAAAAGTTAAACATGCAATTACTATATGACCCAGAAATTCCACTCCTGGTAGCTGATACATGGTCATTCCAGACATAGAATATGTAACCTTAATAGCAAAAAAGGAAAATCAAGAAACATATAATAATTATGTGAAAAGCAATGCATATTGAAATTATTTTGACAAGACATAATGTATTAAATAATTTAAAATGTTCTAATGGACATTTTGCTTACAAGTTTAATAAAGTGAAGTAATGTACATTGTGCATATGTGGGATACATTGGTAATAACTTTGCATTTCTTTATTTCACATGCTCCTTATTACTTTTGAAAAGCTATGTTTCTAAGGTTATGATTTAACATCATTGTTTCAGATATAAAGTATTAAATTCTGAGAGCAATAATCATGTCAAAGGAATACAATGTTAGAGCAACCATAATTTCTGGACTGCGTGCTGGGCGAACTGCTGAGGAAATTGCGGACTTCAATAACGTCCTTTTATGTACAGTTGACAACATGAAGAAGGTGTATGATGCTGACCCTGATGTTGCCAAACCAACAAGGAGAACGCATAATGTACCCAAAGATTGCCCAAGTCCAGTTATTATACACAGAATCCAGGAGATCATCAATGAAGATCCAGGAAAGTCAATGTGCTCCATAGCAAGAGAACTACAGATGTCGGATGCAATGGGTCACAAGATTATTGCTGAAGATATCAGATACAGATTGTATGTTCTTTTTTTTTTAAAGATTTTATTTTATTATTTCTGGAAAGAGGGGAAGGGAGAGAGGCAGAGGGAGAAAGACATCAATGTATGGTTGCATTTCACCTGCCTCCAGCCACAGACCTGACTGGAGACCTGGTTTGCAACCTGGTTATGTGCCCTGGCTGGGGAATCGGACCTGCGACTGTTGGGTTCGCAGGCCGGTGCCTTATCCACTGTGCTACCAGCCAGGGCCAGATCATATGTTCTTAGAAGAGGCCAGTTTATGACACAGCAGACAAAGGAAAGGCTCTTTGAAAAAGCAAGGAAACTGCTAACAAAATTGAAAAATCCCAAAGGAAAAATCTACTGATTTTCTTCTCCAATGCCAGGAAGTTTCAGCAGGACCCAATAGTCAATAGAAGAAACAACAGGTGGCTCTGTGAGAATCTTAACAAAGGCCCAATTGTGAAAATGAAATTTCCTGCTACAGTAATGGTGTTAGGTGTTGTCAGCCATGAAGGAGCTATCATGACCCTGCATTTATTTCCACAAGGCTTGAAGGTGACTGCTGATGTTTACCTTGATGTTTTGAGAGAAGTAGTTGTACCGTGGATGAAGAAAGTTGCAAGTGGACGTCATTTTATCTTCCAACAAAATGATACACCAGCACATAACACCAAAAAAGTGCAAGAATGTCTCAGTGTCAATATTCCCGAATTCTGGTCAAAGGAAATCTGGCCAGCTAGTTCACCAGATGCAACTTCTTTAGACTATTATGTATGTAGCATTTGTGAGAGAGAAGTTAATAAACAACCTCATTCCGATAAAAAGGCTGTTAAAGCTAAGACTGAAAACATGATGATGTCCATGGATAAGAAAAGTTAAAGCATGCTCAAGATTCCAAAGTCAAATCAAGTCTATTATTGCAGAAAATGGAGACTTTTTTTTAACCATTAAAAAAATAATGACTATGTTTATGTATTTACATATAAGAATAAATTTATTTCAAAATATAATACTTTTATAGCATGATGTTTACTAAAGTTTAGCCAATTTATCACATGCATCCTGTACATTTGAATTTGTATGTATTTGAGATTCTATTTTTAAAGGTAGGAATTAATAAAAATAAATAAATTAGGTTATTCTCTGTTCCCTCCCTCCCCACTTCGTCCCTTCATTCTTTTTTTTTTTTTTTTAAGATTTTATTTCATTTTTAGAAAGAGGGGAAGGGAGAGAGGCAGAGAGGGAGAGAAACATCAATGTATGGTTGCGTTTCACCTGCCTCCAGCCACAGACCTGACTGGAAACCTGGTATGCAACCTGATTATGTGCCCTGGCTGGGGAATCGAACCTGCGACCTTTGGGTTACGCAGGCCGGCGCCTTTATCCACTGTGCTACCAGCCAGGCCCTTCATTCTTTTCTTTCATTTAAAAAGATTATTTCTAATAAAATAAAAAATCAAATAAATAACTAAAAAGTTTTTAAATTAGTTATTTATGCTTTTGAAAATTTCCCCTTTAGTTTTTAAGGATAGCTATCTGATCTATAATATCTTGGAGGGGCTATTATATGGGAATACAGACCTTTTACACAGGAGTGTTGTAAGAAGATTTGAAATAGAGCAGTATATTTATTCTAAATATGAAAATACCCAAGTCTTCATATTTTAGTTTCTTTAACAATCCTTTATAATTTTAGTTCTTTGCTTAGTATGTTTTCTCAAGAGGTATTTGGATTTTTAAAAAGGAGAATGTTTTAATCCAAAGGAATGTATCTTTAAGATGAAAATGTTAACACCATTTTATGATATTAGATAAGACATGCCTCATTTCTTTGAGGTGACAACATATCTTTTTGAGGCAGGGGACTTATACTATGTGGTTTATTGCTTAGTTGCTCTATGAATGAGGGTGGTTCCTTCCAGTCCTTAAGTAACTTTTAAAAATGAGTATGTGTGTAGTTTATAGTTTTCAAAGGGCTTTTCTCTTACATTACTTAACTTATATTCACAATAACTTTATATGAAGTAGAATTTTTCTTTTTAAAAACAAATGTGAATATACAAAGTATAGAAAATATAGTTGTATGTATGTATAATAAGTGAGTTCCATGTACACAGCATCCAGGTAAAAAATAGAACACTGACATCACCCTAGAAGCCACTGTGTCTCTTCCCAATTATATCCCAGTTTGTCTTTGAGGTAATCACCATTCTATATATAATGTTTGTCACCTCCTCTCTTTTGTAGTTTTATTGCCTATGAATGCATTTCTGAAAAATACTTTAATTTTTCCTGTTTTTGTGCATTATACAGATCATAAGGAATTTTTTTGTGTATGTCATCAGTGTCATCATGAAATCTTAGTTTATTAATTTGCTTTTTATTGTATATTAGAGTTTATCTTCTCTATAGTCAGTGAGCATTTGGACTATTTCCAGTTACTAATTATTATGAACAATGCTGCTATGAACCTTTATGTTTGTATATCCATTCTTGGTGAACATGTATAGAAGTGTCTCTAGGTTATATATACAAGAATGGAGTTGGTGAGTCAAAGGGTATGACTATCTTCATTTTTACTAGGTAATACTAAACTCTTTTCTAAAGTGATTGCTTATACCCTTGCCAATAGTCTATGAGCATTCCCATTGCTTAACACCATTGCCAATAATTGATAGTGTCAGAATTTTAATTTTTACCAGTTTACTAGGTGTTTAGTAATCTTTCTTCATTGTTTTAACTTGCATTCCTGATTACTACTGACATTAAGCACCTTTAACTAAGTTACTGATCAGGTAGATTTCTTTTGTGAAGTGCCTGTTCAAATCTTTTGCTCATTTTTCTATTGGATTCCCTATTTTAAAAAATGATTTGTAATTTTTATATATTCTGTATATAAATTCTTCATCATTATGTGAATTGCAAATATCTTTTTTCACTTCTGGATTGTCTTTTCACTTCCTTGATGGAAGCATTTGATGAACAGACAGTCTTAATTCTAATAAAGTTGAATACTTATTGATCTTTGCCTTTTCTTGTTAGTTCTTTTCTTATTCCTTATGGATTTTACTTATTTATTTTTTAGAGAGAGGGAAGGGGAGGGAAAAAGAGAAGGAAAGAAACATCAATGTGTGAAAGAAACATCAATCAGTTGCCTCTCCCATGTGCAGAATCAGGGACCAACCTGTGACCCAGGCATGTGCCCTAACTTGGCAAGTGATCCGGTGACCTTTCATTTTGCGAAAGGATGCCCAATCAACTGAGCTGCGCTGGTTAGAGCTTCCTGTGCTACATAAGACATTTTTTCTATCTGAGGTCATGAAGATAATATCCAATGACTCACTTTGTCCTTTAATTTATCTGCAGTTTTAAAATTATATTATTTAATCTAAGAGTGTAGTTGTGGTCCCCCTTCCCCACTTAAGGGTATCCAGCTGTTCCGGATAGTTTATTAATATCCTTTACAAGGTTACCTCTGTCATATATCAAGTAAGTGCTCTATCAGCATGAATCTATTTGAGGGTCTCTAATATTCTCTTGATGTATTTATTATCCTTGCACCCATACTGCCCTGGCTTAATTATAGTTGCTCTAGAGTAAGTTTAGAGCAACTTATTATCTTGTATAGTAAGTTCTGCCAACTTGTTCTTATTTTTCAAGAGTGTCTTGGCACTTCTTGGCCCTTTGCATTTCCATATAAATTTAGAATTATCTTGTTAAGTCCTACAAACAAAAGCTGTTAATATTTTAATTCATTTTGCATTTTATCAGTAAGCCAATTTTAGAAAAATGATACCGTTATAACATTGAGTCTTCCAGTCCATGAACACATACTCTCCATGTATTTTACTCCTTTTTAAGGTCTTCTAATAAAGTTTATAAATTTATCTGTGCAGATCTTATATAACATTAATATTAAGACAGTAAGTAACAGTTAAAAACAGTAGTAACAGAGAAGCCAGAAAGTTAATTATTAAATGAGCAACACAAACAATAAATAAATGGCTTCAAGGATTAAGAGAGGAACAGCCATGCCTTGGTGTTTCATAGTAGATGACAATAAGAAAGATTTTTGGTTAAATATTAATTAAGTATTTGCATAGATGTTACATACATATCTAGAAATCATCATATTTTCAGTTGGTTAGTAAGTTAAAAAAGAATTTAGTATACTGGTTGATTTATTGACTGCATACTTTTTTACTGATTATTTTTCCTCTCTGTTGAATCTTTTGGCTGAAATGTCCAGACTTAAACAGATATTTTGGTAACGTAAAAATATCTTAAGGAAAGGTCTGTATAGTCATTTCCAAGTATTTTATGAAAGCCTTTGTAACATTAATATTTAGTGTAACTTCTGAAATAATGAATTAATTGCTTTTTTTGTAGTAAGTTTAGCCATTTGGCCTATTAATTATTTGAAAACATCAGAAGTCTTCCTTAGTGTGTAATTTACAGGCTTCAGGGAAGAATTGAGCAACATGTGGTGTTTACCATTAAAGTGGAAGGCATTTTTTAAAATTAATTTAAAAAAATTAAAAAAAAATTATCATTTCCAGAGAGAGGGGAGGGAAACATCACTGTATGGTTGCCTTTCACCTGCCTCCAGCTAAGGACCTGGCTGGAGACCTGACTTGCAAACTGGTTGTGTGCTCTGGCTGGGAATTGAACCAGTGACCTTTGGGTTCACAGGCCGATGCCTTATTAAAGTGGAAGGTATTTTTATTTTCAAAATAGAGATCGACATATTCAAAAGAATGAAGCTGCATTCTTAGTTCCTAATACAAATATATCTCTGTTGGCAGTGAAGGTTGCTATACAGATAGGTCCCAACCTTGTCACTTCTGGGAACAGCAATGAAATTGTTTGTTCCTGACAGCAGACAGCCCCACTGCAGAGCCCTGGTTTCATGTTACATTAAGTATTAGTGCTGTTCTTTCAGAAGCTATTATGATGTGACATCAAAGATTTTCTGACAGGACAGTGACTGAAGTTGTCTACTGAAATTTTAAAGAATGGAATTAAATATATATGATCAGACTTTAATATAAGAGAGGCAGAATTAGAATGGTTTAAAGGAAGTTGAAGAAATGATGAATCTATAGGCTGGCCTCTTTGTTCGTTTAAGCCAAATTTTGTTACCTTTTATTTATACTGCAAGTACAAGTAGCCATTATATTAATGATAAAGTAGTTGTCTGTTTTCAGAAAGACATTATAAGTAAGTAAAAAACAGCCTTTGTGAAATAAAAATGATTATGGTTAGGTTGACTTGAGGAATGTTTGATATAAATAAACCTGTGGACGGTAATTGGGTTGGCCTGACTTCCTTCTTGTTGATCCATTAATTAGTTAAAATGATCAAACTACATACGCTATTAAAGTTACAAAAATACAATTTAGATGGCAAATAAAGGGATGAAAAGTCTTGCATCTAAAAATGCTTAAGTTTTCATAGCAGTTGTATAAATTAGGTAACTTAAAAATTAATCAGATTACAATGATTACAGTGTTGTCTTTTGAAAAGGTTAACATTGGTTAAATGTTGAAAAGTATTAGTCATTTTTGTTCAGGCTTTCTATTTCAGAAAAACAAATTAAGCATCATGGTTTCAAGTATTTCTTAAATAAGTTTTTGTAGTGAAATGAGAATTCCTGTGACTAGAGCATTACTGTGATATTTTCATTAAATAATGTTAGTAATATAAAGTGTTAATAAATTTTATAAACACAATTCAATGTCTGGATATTTTAGACAACACCTTTTTTAGATTAAGCAAATAACTCATATGTTAAGATGAATATGTTTTCAGCACTATAGTGTACTTTTTGTTAAAATAATAGTAAACAAAACTTTTTTCAATCGTATATAAGATACACCATGGTTACATTTAAATAATATAATAACAATACTGTCAGTTGAGAAGTAACTTGAACAAAAAAGAAATTTCTTTATAATTATTTGTGTGTTTGATCTTATTTCAAGATAATTTCCTTGTAGTTCAAAGTAATCTGTAATACACTCATGAAAACATTTAACTAATAAGATGAATTTAAAGATTTTTGCTCTGGCATGTATCTCACAATTTTATTCACCTAGATTGAATTGCACAGAGAATTATTGCTACATCCTCTAAAAATTATTAGAAATGATTACTCTAAAT
This sequence comes from Noctilio leporinus, assembly GCA_004026585.1. NCBI lineage: Eukaryota > Metazoa > Chordata > Mammalia > Chiroptera > Noctilionidae > Noctilio > Noctilio leporinus. The sequence continues at coordinate 61,818 of PVIW01005645.1, forward strand.
AAAATACCCAAGAATCTCTACTCTAATTCTCATAACACTTGTTGAAAGTGAAATATTTGAACCTATAGGTCTTAATGAATTTTATTATATAAAAATGCTTTCACCTTTTAAATGTTTTTGCTTTTATTTATTTTTATTTTTTGTTTTTATTTATTTTTAAAGATTTTATTATTTCCAGAAAGAGAGGAAGAGAGAGAGGAAGAGAGGGAGAGAAACAGAGAAACATCAATGTTTGGTTGCCTTTCACCTGCCTCCAGCCATGGATCTGGCTGGAGACCTGGCTTGCAACCTGATTATGTGCCCTGACTGGGGAATCAAACCAGCGACCTTTGGGTTTGCAGGCCGGCACCTCATCCACTGTGCTACCAGCCAGGGCTGTTTTTATTTTTGATATAATTTTTGAATTGGTAAATCAAAAGAAGCAACAGGACAAATATGAAGAAAATGTTTTAACCTCTGAGAACTCTTGAAATTTTATATTCCAGAAATGTTTAAGTAAATTAAATATGTTTAAAAATTTGTAGTTCAAATCAGTAACAGCATTTGATAGGAAAATAACCAGGAGAGTGTTGGGAAAGATGTTTACTCATTTAAAAGCAATAATCTGGTCTAGCTGGTGTGGCTCAGTGGGTTGAGTGCTGGCCTGCTAACCAAAAAGTCATTGGTTCAATTCCCAGTTAAGGCACATGCCTGGGTTTTGGGCCAGGTTGCCAGTTGGAGGCATTTGAGAGGCAATCAGTCAATGTATCTTACACATTGATGTTTCCCTCCCTCTCTCTTTCCCTCCCTTCCCTTCTCTCTCTCAAATAAATAAATAAATAAATAAACAAAATCTTTAAAAGCAGCAATCCTATATAAAAATTTATATTACCAATATTGTTTCAATCCTTTTACTTCTGAAAACAAAATGCCTTGAATTACCATTTTGCAAGTAGGATATGTGTAGTTTAGTAATGTTGCCAACAGCTGGTTAAAAGCAACATAGCAAGAACCTAGTATAAAGGAACCATGGACATGGACAACAGGTGGGATTGACTTTGGGTGGGTGGGGAGGGGGACAGAGGGGAGCAAAAAGGGGATGGATGTGATACAACAACAATAAAATTAAAAAAAAAGCAACATAGATGTATTTGAAAATTTCTAGTACAGTCATTAACTGAAGGACTATAAAGAATTTTGGTCTTTTTATATGACGATGAAGGAAAGTATGAATACTTTAACTTAACTAATTTGAACTGAAAAATTGTAATTCTGGTTCCTCATACTGTCTATAAATCAATTCATTGGCACTACTGTCCCCAGGAGAATGGATTATAGATACATTCAGGCCTTTACATGGGTCTGCTAAATGAATGTTTACAAAAGGTGTTATTTATTTAATTATTTTAGAAAACTTTGTGCATATAAATTAAAAGCTACTGGGAAATACATTTTGGAGAATTTTTTAGACAATATGTTATGGGAGACATAGTTGCCTTTTAAAATGAAAGTTTTATTATAAAAACTAAACAATTAGAAATCCCTGCTAAATTTGTCTATATTATTTATGTTTAAATATATTACATACTTTTTCTTTTCTTTAAATATTTTATTTATTATTTTTAGAGAGAGGGGAAGGGAGGGAGGCAGAGAGGGAGAGAAACATCAATGTATGGTTGCCTTTCACCTGCCTCCAGCTGGGGACCTGACGAGACCTGGCTTGCAAACTGGTCATATGTGCTGGCTGGGAATCTAACCAGTGTCCTTTGGGTTTGCAGGCCTATTCACTGCAGGACCTATCAGCCAGGGTCTTTACATGCTTTTTCAAATAAACAAATATGTATTTGGTGTTGACTATATCACAGGTCTTAGGGGGATAAAAAATAATTAACATGCGTCTCTGAACTTAAAGAACTTAATAGTTGTCAGGGCAATACAAGAGAAAATGTAATCAATTGCTAGACTGTAATGGTAAGATTATCTTCAGTGATGAGAAAGAATAAAATCAGCTATAGGGTTTATTAAAAGAAACACATTTATTGATATATATTTTTCCCCAATAAAAGTCTACAAGTCTAGTTTTCTGCATAGAATATCTTTTAAAATTGACACAGTATCTTTGTTCTTCTTTTAATGAATAGCAGCAAAAATTACTTGAAAGATCTACCGATAAACAGGTTATGTAATTGAAGGGAAGCCTCAAAATCTAGTTTTAAATTTTATTTAGCAAGTGGAAGGTAAGGGAAGATCTTCAAAGGCTAAAAGATTATAGAAAGGAATTTTTTGTTTCCGTTTTTTATGTGTTTATTTTTAAAACTTTGCCTGCCTTCCTATTGCATATGTAGCACCTTTCATACAATGTACTAAGTCTGTTTCAAATCTGCACATATACAGACTCTTGTAATTACATTATGTAGTTCTTGGCCATTTTTTTTTTTTTTTTTTTTTTTTACAGTTCTCTGAACTAGAGATTGTTACTACTATTCAAACCCTGATTTATGTTTTTATAGCATTATAAATATATATCTGGTAAATTCCAAGATATCCAAAGTTAACAGTTCACTTTAAAGTTAAAACATTTTTAAAAATTAAATTACTGAGTTACAAACTCAATATTAGCTTTAGCTTTGTTTAGTTTTATTTAATTAGCCACAATTTCTTTTCATTAAAGCAAAAGAAACCATTCAAACCAAAAACTACTCTGAAGATCCTATAGTATAAGAGAAACAATATCATTGTAAGTAAATAGTCTCATTTATGCCAAATGGTACACTGCTATATCCAAGAAACCAACTCTATCATGTATATATATTTTTCTGATTTTTGGTGGGAATATTCAGTTAAAGGAATGATTCTATTATTATTTTTGATAATTCTTACATATAAAATAATTTTATAATTATAAAATAAAACATATGACACATAATTAGGTGAACACATATAGAATTGCTATTTTAATTTTTTGCCTTTTAAATGGGCACCAGTATATAAAAGTAAATTCTCACTATTTTATTATATTGCCATTGTGTTTTGTTTAATTTTGAGATATACCCTAACTTAAAAGAAAAAAGCAAAAAACTGCCAAGATACATATATTTATTAAAAATTTTATTATTTAAACAAATTTTAATTTCAGATTTTTGTTGAGAATTTCCCAAGTGACTTTGAAAATTGCACTCAGCTTGCTCTGTTAAAACATGTCAACAATCTGTGTTTGGGTATGGGTGTAATAAATATCAACTCCAGATGCAGAAGGTGGTTTGATAATGTTCTTCAACTTCTGTGATGCTTACTTGATGATCTATATTGCACTTATTAATTTGGTTCTTCCTTTTAATCTAATTTATTGGGTGATGTTGGTTAATAAAATTATGTAAGTTTCAGGTGTACAATTCTATAATATATCACCTGTACAGTGTGTTTGCCACCCCAAGTGAAGTCTCCTATCACCATTTATCTCCCCATACCCTCTTCTACCTCCCTCCACCCAATTTCCCTCTGGTAATCACTGCACTGCTGTCTGTGGCCAAGAATTTTTTTTAAATTCCTTCACCTTTTCCACCCATCTCTGCAATCCTCCTTCTCTCTGAGAGGTGTCAGTCTGTTTTCTATTCTATGATTCTGTTTCTATTTATCAAGCATATATACTATGACAGACACTAAGGCTATAAAGATGGAAAATAAATGGTCACTGCCCTGGATAAATTTACACTGGGAGAGAGAGAAGATTAAGAATTACAGAAGGTAAAAATAGATGTATAGGGAAACTGAAGGTAGGCAATGTAAAAGGGACCAAAAAATATTTTAGATTCTATAATGTGATGAATGTTTTGGTGGATGGGCAGAGGGCGGTAGTAACACCTAAGAAGGAATGTTATTTTATTATTATTTTAACCCTTATCTGGGGATATGTTCATTCATTTTAGACAGAGAGAAAGGAAGAGAAACACTGATGAGTTGATGAGAGAGAGAGAGAGAGAGAGAGAGAGAGAGAGAGAGAGAGAGAGAGAGAGAGAGAGGTATTGATTGGTTACCTCTTTTATGCACCCCAACTGGGGATCAACCCTGCAACACAGGGCCCTGATGGGGAATCAAATTTGCCACTCCCACAGGCCAGGGCAGGAATATTAATTTTGATTGAGTGAAGGGTTCTCAGTTACTATTTGTGTGTGTGTGTGTGTGTGTGTGTGTGTGTGTGTGTGTGTGTGTATGCATGTGTACAATTTGAATTATTTTGTTCATCCTCTTACATTAAGGTCAGATCAGTATGTCCTTATTTTTACATCTTATTATACTCCCATCATTTACCACACTGTTGTCCATGTCCATGAATCCTTTTTCCTTTTTGCCCAGTCCCTCTACCTCTGAAACTCCCCCACCACAAGCTGTCATCCTGCTTTCCATCTATGAGCCTGTCCCCATTTTCCTTGTTAGTCCAGTTTGTTCATTAGATTACACGTATGAGTGAAATAATATGGTATTTGTCTTTCTCTGACTGGCTTGTTTCACTTAGCATGATGTTCCCCAGGTCCATCAATACTGTTGCAAAGGGTAAAATTTTCTTTTTTTTTAATGGCTGAGTAGTATTTTATTGTGTAAATATCCCTTAGTTGTTTTATGCACTCATATATTGATGGAGACACCTGTGCAGCTTCCATATTGTGATGATTATAAATAATGCTGCAGTGAACATAGGGGTGCTTATGTTCTTTTGAATTATTGTTTTGGGTTTCTTCAGATATAGTCACAGGAGTGGGATTACTGGGTCAAAGGCAGATCCATTTAAAATTTTTTGAGGTATCTCCATATTGCTTTCCAGGGTTGCTGCACCAGTCTGCATTCCCAACAGTGCAAAAGTGTTCCCCTTTCTCCACATCCTCACCAGCCCTTGTTGTTTGTTGATTTATTGATTAGGGCCATTTTGAGAGGTGTGAGATGGTATCTCATTGTGGTTTTAATTTGCATTTTCTGATGATTAGTGACATTGAGAAGGTTTTCATGTGTCTATATTGGTCATCTGTTATGTCCTCACTGATGAAGAGTCTATTCAGGTCCTTTGTCCATTTTTAATTGGGTTGTTGGTTTTCTTGGTGTAGAGTTTTGTAAGTTCCTTATACCTTTTAGACATTAACCCCTTATGAGATGTATTGGCAAATATGTTCTCCCATTTTGTGGATTGTCCTTTTATTTTGTTTATGGTTTCCTTTGCTGTGCAAAAACTCTGTAGTTTGATGTAATCCCATTTGTTTATTTGTTTCCTTTTGTTTCCCTTATCTGGGGAGATACATCTGACAAAAAATTGCCATGAACAACATCTGAGATTTTGTTCCCTAGGTTTTCTTCTAGGACTTTTATGGTTTGGAGGTCTAACATTTCCCTAGGTTTTCTTCTAGGACTTTTATGGTTTGGAGGTCTAACATTTAAGTTTTTAATCCATTTTGAACTTATTCTTTCATGTAGTGTAAGAAGGTGGTCTAGTTTCATTTTTTTGCACATATCTGTTCAATTATCCCAACACCCTTTATAGAGTAAATTGTCTTTAGTCCATTGTATGTGCTTGCCTTCTCTGTCTAATAGTAATTGATTACAGAGGTGTGGATTTATTTCTGGGCTCTCTATTTCATTGATCTGTGTGTCTATTTTTATGATAGCACCATGCTGTTTTGATTACAATGGCTTTATAATATAGTTTGACATTAGATAGCATGATTCCTCCAACTTTGTTCTTTCTCAGGTTCACTGTTGCTATGTGGGGCCTTTTGTGGTTCCATACAAATATTTAAAAATATTTTTTTCTAGTTCTGTAAAAGATATCATTGAAATCATGATAGGGATTACATTGAATCTAGATTGTTTTGGGTAGTATGGACAATTTTTATGTTAATTCTTTCTATCCATGAACATGTATGTGCTTCCAATTATTTTTTAAAAAAGATTTTATTCATTAATTTTAGAGGGAGAGGAAGTGAGGGAGGAAGAAAGGGAGAGAAACATCAATGTATGCCTCTAGTTGGGGACCTGGCTTGCAACCTGGGTATATGCCCTGACTGGCAATTGAACCAGTGACACTTGGGTTCTCAGGCTGGTGCTCAATACACTGAGCCACACCAGTGGCTCACTTATTTGTATCTTCTTCAATTTCTTCAGCGTCTTATAATTTTTGGAGTTCAAGTCTTTTACATCCTTGGTTAGGATTATTCCCAGGTATTTTATTCTTCTTTGAGTCCTCTCTTTTTTTTCTTGATGAGTCTGGTTAAAGGCTTGTCAATTTTGTTTATCTTTTCAAAGAACTAGCTCCTTCTAGATTTATCAATCCTTTGAATTATTCTTTTTTTTTTTTTGAGATTTTACTTATTATTTTTAGAGAGCGGGGAAGGGATAGAGGCAGAGAGGGAGAGAAGCATCAATGTATGGTTGCCTCTCACCTGCCTCCAGCTACATACTTGGCTGGAGACCTGGCTTGCAACCTGGTTACATGCCCTGGCTGGGAATTGAACCAGTGACCTTGGTTTCGCAGGCCGGTGCCCTATCCATTGTGCCACCAGCCAGGTGAATTGTTCTTTTAGTCTCTGTGTCATTTAATGTTGCTCTGATCTTAATTATTTCCTTCCTTCTGCGCTCTCTGGGCTTTGTTTGTTGTTATTTTTCTAGCTCCTATAGGTTATTTGAAACTTTTCTGTCTTTCTTTAGATAGGCTTGTGTTGCTATGAACTTCCCTCTCAGGACTATGTCCCATAAGTTTTGGGCTTTTGTGAGTTCATTTTCACTTGCTTCCAGAAACTTTTTGACTTCTTCCTTGGTCTCATTGTTAACCAATTCATGATTAAATAGCATGTTATTTAGTCTGCATGAATTCGAATGTTTTTGAGTTTTTAACTTGAGGTTGGTTTCTAGTTTCAAGCCATTGTGATCTGAGAAAATGCTTGATGTGATTCAGTTTTCTTGAATTTGTTGAGGCTTTTGGTATTTTATTCTTTCTAAAGCAATTATACATGAGATTGTTTTCTGTTTCACTTTCTGTTTGTTCATTATTGACACAAAAAATTGCAACTGATTTCTGGATATTAATTTTGTATCCTGCTACTTTGCTGAATTCACTTATCAGTTTACTAGTTTGATGGACTCTTTGAGATTCCCTATGTAAAGTATCATGTCACCTGCAAATAAATATAGTTTTACTATTTACTATTTCTAATTTGAATGTCTTTTATTTTTTATTCATGTCTGATTGTTGTGGCTAGGACTGCCAGTACTATGTTGAATTAGAGAGGTGAAAGCAGACATCCCTGTCTTTTTCTGGATCTTAAGGGGAACACTTGTAGTTTTCGCCTGTTGAGTGTGAGGCTGACAGTGGGTTTGTCATATATGGCCTTTATTATGTTTAGATATATTTCCTCTTTTCCCACATTGCTGAGAGGTTTTGTCACAAATGTGTGCTGGATTTTATCAAATGCTTTTTTGGCATCTATTGATTTGATCATGTGATTTTTATCCTTCATTTAGTTTATGTGCTGAATCACACTTATTGATTTGAGAATGTTGTACCAACCTTGCATTCCCAGAATAAATCCCACTTGATCATGGTGTATGATCTTTCTGATGCATTGCTATATTCAGTTTGCTAATATTTTGTTGAGGATTTTAGGGATATTGGCCTGTAATTTTCGTTCTTTGGAGAGTCCTTAACCTGGTTTTGGAGTTAGGATAATTCTGACCTTGTAAAATGAGTTTGGGAGCCTTTCCTCCTCTTGAATTTTATGAGAAGGAGAGGTGTTAGTTCTTCTGGAAATGTTTGGTAAAATTAATTTGTGAAGCCATCTGGTCCAGGGCTTTTATTTGTTGGGAGTTTTTTTGATTCCTGCTTCAATTTCACTAGGTGTAATCTCTCTCTTCAGATTCTCCATTTCTTTCTGATTTAGTTTTGGAAAATTATGTTTCTAGGAATTTATCCATTTTGTCCAGGTTGTTCAGTTTGTTAGCATATAGTTGTTCATAATATTTTCTTATAATTCTTGTATTTCTTTAGTGTCTTTTGTTATTTATCCTCTTTCATTTCTGATTTTATTTATTTGAGTCCTTTTTCTTTTTTTTCTTGATGAGTCTGGTTAAAGGTTTGTTAATCTTGTTTTATCTTTTCAAAGAACCAGCTCTTGGATTCAATGATGTTTTGCATCATTTTTTAGACTCTATTTCTGTTCTGATCCTTATTATTTCCTTCCTTTTACTCACTTTGGGCTTTATTTGTTGTTCTTTTTTCAAGTTCCTTTAAGTATAAAGTTAGATTGTTTATGAGCTTTTTCTTTTTCTTTTTCTTTTTCCCCCCAGATAGGCTTGTAATGCTGAATTTCCCTCTTAGGATTGCTTTTTCAGTGTTCCACAGATTTTGGATTATTGTGTCCTCATTTTCATTTGTTTCAAGGTATCTTTTGATTTCTTTCTTGATTTCTTTGTTGACCCATTCATTGTTTAAAAACATGCTATTCAGCTTCCATGTCTTTGCATGTTTTCCAGTGTTCTTGTGATTGATTTCTAACTTCATAGCAGTGAAATGCTTGACATTATTTCAGTCTTTTTATATTTATTGAGATTGTTTTATATTTATATTGGGGTCTATTCTGGAAAATATTCCATATGCACTTAAAAATAGTATGTATGTCCTGCTGCTTTGGGATGAAATGCTCTGAAGATGTCAAGTAAATCCATTTGATCTAGTGTATCATTTAAGGCTTCTGTCTCCCTGTTGATTTTCTTTCTGGAAGATGTATCCATTGAAGTCAATGGGGTGTTAAAATCCTCAACTATGACTGTGTTTTTATTGATCTCTCTCTTTATGTCAATACTTGCTTCACATATTTAGGTGAAATATGTTGGGTGAGTAAATATTTACTAGGTTTCTATCCTCTTGTTGAATTGTTCCCTTTATCATTATGTAGTATCCCTTTTTGTCTTTTACTATAGGCTTGGTATTAATGTCCATTTTGTTGGATATAAGTACTGCTAGCTACTCCAGCATTTTTAAACTTTCCATTTGTATGAAATGTACTTTTGCATCCCTTTACTTTTATTTTGTTTGTATATTTTGATCAGAAATGGGTCTCTTTGAGGGAGCATATATATGAGTTTTGTTTTCCTATTCATTCAGCTACCCTATGTCTTTTGGTTGAAGCATACATTAAAAAAAAAAAAAAAAAGATTTTATTCATTATTTTTAGAGAGAAAGGAAGGGAGGGAGGAAGAAAGGGAGAGAAACATCAATGGATGGTTGCCTTTCATCTGCCTCCAGCTGGCAACCTGTCTGGAGACCTGGCTTGCAACCTGGGTATGTGCCCTGACTGGGAATCAAACCTTCGACATTTGGGTTCACAATGGAGCATACATTTAAGGTGGTTATTGATAAATATACATGTAGTGCCATTTTATTGTTAGACAGTTTCTCCTTTCTTTTCTTTCTTTTTCTTAAAGCAAGCCTTTAACATTTGCTGCAGTACTAGTTTGGTGTTAATAAACTCCTTTAGCTTCTTCTTGTCTGAGAAGCTCCATATTTCTTCTTTGATTTTAAATGAGAGCCTGGCTGGGTAAAGTAGCCTTGGTTATTGATCTTTGCTCTTCATCATCTTGAATATTTCATGCCACTCCCTTCTGGCCTGAAATGTTTCTATTGAGAGATCAGATGCCAGTCTAGGTAACTACCTGCTTTTCTCTTGCGGCTTTTACGATTGTCTTTAAGCCTTGTCATTTTAATTATGTTGTGTTTCAGTGTAGGCCTCTTTGGGTCCAACTTGTTTGGGACTCTCTGAGCTTCCTGAACTTGTGTGTATTTTTCTTTCACCAGGGTGGGGAAATTTTTGGTTATTTTTTCAAATAGGTTCTCAATCCCTTGCTCACTTTCTTCTTCTTCTGGTATTCCCATGATGCAGATGGTGTTACACTTCATGTTGTCCCAAATGTTTCTTAAGCTCTCCTCATTTTTTAAAGTTCTTTTTTCTTTTTGCTGCTCTGCCTGGGTTTTTTTCTACCTTGTCTTCTGAGTCACTGATTTGATTTTCTGCTTCATCTAACTGTCAGTGTATTATTTTTTTCAGTTATTGCATTTTTCATTTCTTACTGGCCCTTTTTATGGTTTCCATGTCTTTTTTCACACTGTTGAATATTCTTATAATCATTACTCTAAATTATCTGATAAATTGCTTGCCTCCATTTTGTCTAGTTCCTCTGGAGAATTCTCTTGTTCTTTTATTTGGGGTTTGTGTCTTTGTCATCCCATTTGGGCTGCTTCTTTGTATATTCTACCTCATCTGTTAAACTAATCAGTGGTTAAACCAATCAGTATTAAACCAATCAAGCTGTAATCAGTAGCCCAGCTCCATAAGGTGGGGCAGAGTAATTCTTGCTCTTGCTTCCCTTCATGCTGATGCCACTTTGGGGAGGACTGTTCTATCTGCAAAAAATAGCTTCTTCAGTATGGGAATGATTCAGCATACTGTGGTGGTTCCTTCAGTTCTTTCCTTAGAGCCACCAACCCCAGACTCTCCTCAAATATCTTTAACCTACTTTGCCCTCCTTCTTCCTGGAGCCTAGGGTAAGTGGCTGCTAATGAAATATTATACATTGGATTTTTAAGATGCTCTCTGCATCTCCATCCATCTCTCCCTGTCAGACAGAAACCCTGCTACTTTTCACAGCAGAATGCTATTTGGGTTTTTCTCTGGCTAGGGAGCCCAGCTTGGAGTTTAGACCCCATGCTTCTCAGGAGGAACCACCTGGCCACTGAAATATCCCTTCAGAACTTCAACTGCAGCCCGTCGGTGCCCAGCCAACACTCTCACACCTCCCTTGCACTCCCTACCAGTCCCATTGTGGTGATGTGGTTTCTTCTGTCTGCCGGTGGTTATAAGGCTTCTCTCCAGTTAGTGTTCAGTTGGTTATTCAGGACGATTTCTCTACAATTTAGTTGTAATTCCAGATTGGTCCTGGGAGAAGGTTAGTGTAACTTCCACTTCCTCTTCCACCATCTTGGATCTCCTATTCTTTTTTCATTTAAATTTCTTTTCATGTAGCTTGAGATCTTGTTCTTGGTATCACAGTGATTATGGCTTGAAACCTGTTCATTTTGTATTATATTATGGCATTCTTATATAAACCTTTCATTTTACCTGGTTTCCTTTGACACTGTTTCAGTAGGGGAAGGGTAGCTGTTACTTTGTTACTGCCATGTAGAGGTAGAAGTTCAGGATCCCCTCCAGTGTGTGTGTGTGGGTTCTGTGTTATTGCTGGATGGGGAGTTCCAGCTCCCCACATGGTTTTCATTGACATCGCAGTAAATGTGTCCTTGTTACTACTGGGCAATAGTGAAAGTTTTGACTCTTTTCTAGGCTTCCTGTGAGTCCATCCCAGGAGGAAGGGAACTTCTTCTTTTTGCCTTTCAAGAGTGAAAGTCCAGGCTCCTCACGTGTTCTCCAGTGACATTGCATATGGTGGCTATCACTGGCTGATGGGAATAAAAATCTCAGATCTTTACCTAGTATTATTTGATACTTCCCTTGTGTCATTATAATCATGAGAGAATAGAAATCTAGGCTCCCCATTTGACCTTACTTTGAGTAGGTCAGGATGGAGATACAAATTTTAATTTTCCTGTGGCATTTATCTGGAGTTAGAGTGGTTATTATCTAAAAGCTTTCTGTTAACCTAAAATTTGCCCTTTTCTTAATCTCTTGACTAGAGTGACCAGGTTCTTCTTCAGACTTTTTGTGGGTCTAGGTTGCTGGTTTCTTTAGTTCCAAGTCTAGGATACAAAAAGAATATTCAAGGAATTCACCACTGTCATTTCTCAGGTCCTGAGGATCTAGCCAGTCTGCTTTCTTTTCTCCCACCTTTTAGAGTTTTGTTATATTCGTTTTATGTACAAACAAACATAATCTCTATCTCTATCTCCATATCTTCATGCCATGTTTCAGGGGCAGTGTATGGCGTTAGTAACAACACTGACAAGTACATTTGAAGCCCTCTGGTCTCAGAGCAAGGGTTAGAATATTTTAGTGTCATGGCTTAAATAGATCACTCTAAGGCATTCAAGCACTATATAGCTTGAATGTCCCTAATCATTCTACCTTCTAATTCTAACTGGCTTTAATAGTTTGTGTGAGTGTGTATATGTGTGTATGAATCTACCACAACATTTATTAGTGGATTGGCTTTGAAAACTCCCCTGACCTCCCGCTGTTAGCTCCTAAGTAATACAAATTGGACCTTATTTGCATTTTCTTGAGCCATTGCTCTAAAGCATAGTCTGATATTTGTCACCAAAATATATTACCTCTGGATATAGTCTGAAACTTTCTTTTTTCTTAACAAAACAAACAAACAAAAAAGGCAAAATAAAATAAACCCAAATTTCAAACTTTGCTTTAATTAAAATAAGCTTTATAGACAGGCATTTGAATGGTGCATTGATAGCCTAGGAAAATCACAAGTTCAAAAGTAAATATTGTCAGTGCTCCTTAGACTCTAAGTAATAGCACCAAACATTGTGAAAATTACAGTTTAGGAAAGAAGAGTAATACAATATGATTAGTGAGGCATGAGAGGCAATAGCAAGTAACTGAGAGACAGGGATAAAGTAATTTTATTTATTTTAAAGGTAGAAAGCCGCAATTTTGTGTTTTGATTTGCTACCTTTAAGACACCTGTGTCACACTTACTATAATTACAAAGTCCAGCTGTGAATAATGGATATCATTGAATGAGTGTAAATGGTGTATTGGCTGCTCTTTTCAGTCTATAATACACCTTCCTGTTGGTACCAAAGAGCAATGAATGAGGCATTTTATTAAAGCTGAGCCTTGTGGTTCTAATCAAAGGTCACTGCTTGGCTCTCACTTTTCAGCTTCAGATTTATCTATGTTTGATCAGCGGGCAGCAACGAAATTTTTATGACAAAGACTTTGTACTAAGCTGTATCTGTCAGTTGAAACTTAAAAGTCTTTGGAATGGTGATGCTGACAGCATATGAACACTACAGGAATGTGCAAGCTGTTTAAGGTCTTAAAGAAACTTTCAAGTATCATCTTTTTGTTTTGTTCGAAAGACTTTCAGACACTATTAAGGTACTAGTGAAAAAGTATTTTACTAATTAAAAATATTTTTTTTCTAGCAAATATGCATTATGACAGTCTTTTTATTACTTTTTTTGCTCAGCCCTTGCTTTATACAGCATGTTCATTAACATGTAGATATGCCATGATTGAAGTTAGACTGCTTTTTACAGTGGCGTTGTCTTGATATAATGAGCTCTTCTTTAATGTTCAAAAATTGTTGTTACTTTCTAAAAGGAGTTGTTGTGAATTTCATTAAATTTAATCTCCTCTTCAAACAATTTCAGCATTGTTCTGTTTACTACAATTAAAATGCTTTCTGATGCTAAAAAATCACTTTTTACAGATGTATCACAAATGTAAGCACTGTGAGAAGGGCTTTGTTTCATACTTTGAAAGAAAAGCTGTTATTTAGCTGAGAATTCTCATTTTTTATATTGGCACGCCATATGGAACATCAGAAGAGGGTATACTTACTGTATTGCTAGTTTGCTCATGAGGGTTAGGTTTCACAACTAGTTCATTCAATCCCTGGACTAAAGCGTTTGTCTAATCATGGTTGAAAAACAAGGGCCTTAACCTTACCTTCTCAGTTTACTGGAGTACAACCCCTTCATCTTTAGAATGTTGGTTGGAAGTCTTAAGAAATAACAGATATAATGAAGTTAGGTTTCTGCTTTGGACATGAGAAACCTGACTAAATTCTCAGTTGCAGACTAGTTCGTAGTGAATAGCTTCGTTCTTTGTAAATTATCCTTTCCACTTAGGCAAGCATAATTTCCCCCCTAGTTAGTAGGACTTGAATGGTATGAGAACAATCCTTGGTATTTCTTGCAGATTGGGCACAGAAAAAGGTAGAATGTCTTTCTGAAGTGTATTTAGCAGGTGGAAGATTTAAAAATTCCCAGGTAGTAGGAAGGGAGTTTTTTTATGTGGACCTTAGGAAGGTTGGCTTATGAAGGCAGGAGATGGCAAGATGAGGATAAATTATATGATTTCTTAAAGTTTTGGCCAGCCAATGGAGTTCATGTAGCTGTACGAGTGCTACTATGAGTAGTGTCCAGGAAAGTGCTTTTCCAGGATGTTTCTTCCTGCTTTAGTTTCAAAGACCATTTACATAATGCCAAAACATCTATTTAAGCCAGTAATATAACTCAGAGATTCTTGGTAGTTGGCATTGTGTAGAAAAAATATTTTGGATGTTTGGCTACATCAAAAAATAAAATTTTGATTATTTTTTTCTTTAACAAAAAAGTATGAGTTATCGAAAACTTAGAAATGGTAGATCAGTTTTTCCAATTAAGATATTGAGATCAAAATCTTGAGAGGTAAACATATGTATCAAAAAGCCCACCTGGATATAGATTTACCAAAACATATTATTTAATTATTGATAAATATAAATTTGTTCACCATTTAATCTAATTAGTCAGGGCACATGATGAAAGGCACTTCTGCTTATTATATTCATTATAACTCCACTTTTTTAAGTGATGTAATTTTTTGTCAGTGAAATTTTTCTGGTAACTTTTTATATTTTTAAGACTTTATATGTAATAATAATGCTAATATATTTGATTTAAGAAAAACCATCTAAATGTTTAAATGCTTACCCATCATACCTGAGCAAAAATAATTAAAAGAAAAGAAGTAATTATAGTTATCTTGTTAGATGATCAGCTAATTAGTGGTAATTTAGATTCAATAAATGCACACACTTAGAAGATTTAATGAATTTTCATAGCATTGTCAAGATCTTAATGTATAAGTTAAAACATTCTTTTCCTTTTCAGAGTATCAAATTTTAAAAATATCACTGATACCACAGATTTTTTTTTGTTTATTTATATATTTAAATTTAGTTATGAATTCTGCAAATTGTCCTACTGGCTGATACTCATATGTGATCAGGATTGAGATATTTTCCATTTTTAGATATTTCCATGTGAAACATTCAGAGAAGTAATATTGCACATCTTTCAAGCAGTCAATGACCTTATCTTTTGCCAAAATCAAATGACATTCAATACTGATAGTATGTGGAGAGAAGTCAAAATAGGTACCTAATTATAATTACTTACCCCCCCATCATTATATCACTATATGCAGAACAACTGATTTTAAGAGATCATACAACTGCTGAATTTTGGCAGGTACAATAGGTTTTTTTCTTTGCTTCCTTTTCCCTCCCCCTTCCTGCTTTCATCACATGTAGGATTTATTGAAACAGTCAGACTGACGTCTTTACTGAAAAATTTAGCTTGAATTTTAATAGTTTATAGGAAATTGCAGAAGTGCAAAAGAAAGTTATTATGTTTATGATTGCTTCATGTTTTCAGAAATCCTTAACACTTATGGTGCAGTTCAATTGTTAAGAGAGTAAGGATCGTTTTAGTAATTTTGGATAAATAACTTTAAAGGCTTGGACCAATACTTTACAATTAGCTGCCAGAGTTACTGCTTTTGGAATAAAGTTAACTGTGAACAAGATGAAGGCAGATTCTGTATCTTCATAACTATTTTGATCTAATACACAGTACTGTGCCTAGCACTTACCATAATAATCAATAGTTGTTGAAATCCTATAGAAAGGGGAGATAGAATGGGAAAGAAGAAGGAAAAGGCAAAAATCTAAGTTGATTGGACAAAGTGATAAATTGTCTTACCTTGTGTTTTTCTGGATGATGCATTGCTCTTCCAGACCAATGATCTTTAACACTGAGCATGAACATGGTATGTCTTTGAGAAACCTTTCATTGCAGGGATTTAAGCACTTTTTTTTTTTCTTTTGCTATTAGTTCACAGTGGCTCAATTCTTCTTCTTCTTCTTCTTTTTTTTTCCTGTTTATTTTTGTTGGGAAATAATGAGACTAGGGTTGCATATAACATTTTAAGGAATGCTTTGATGATGATTGTCATATTTACCATTTTCTTAAAAATGTAGATCCCTATGACCAATTTCCTTTTGAATGGGCTAAGTACCGCTTTCCAGGAAGGGCTACCACTTTCTATTCATACTTGTGGATCATACTAAGACACTTTAAATACTCTGTGTCTTATATGTGATATTTAAGAGTCAAAGGTATCCACTAGTTAGTTTATTGACAGGAATTGGTTATTATTTATTTTTTAGGTAAGGTCCTTGGTGAAATAGTTTTAGAATTTTGGAGTGGAAAAGGACCTGAGTACTAGAGTTCATCCTTTTGAGCAAGGAAATTAATCTCTACTGTTTTTATGAATTTGTTGTGATTTTATTTACTGAATTTTACCCTGGCTCTGTTTGGAGTTAAGGGCACTATAGTCTGTGTTGGGATATGTGGATTCTGTATTGCAGCCATTTATACATTTCTGCTTTAAAGTGTTATCATTTCAAGTATCTTCATTTTACAGATAGTTTAGTTACTAGGAGGGAAATTACTAGTAGAGAAAGAAAATATTTTTGAAGATGAACAATTCTTAGATTTTGTTTACATTGCTGTTTAATAATTATTTTAATTATTTAATATTATAAATTTAACATTAATTGTATAAAAGTGACCTCCATTTTGTATAGTATTATTCTCAAATAATCATATCAGAGATTTAAAATTTTCTACTAGATAGGTATTATGTAATACCATATTAATTTTTCTGGTTCTCCAATTGTGTCATAATCCTGTGATGTTTATTGGGTCAACCCAATTTATGTGCATCAGCCCAGAGCAGGTTGTGATTATTTATGGCACAGAAGATTTTATTCTAACTTTTTATATCTTAATTTGTAACTTTTAGGAATATTATATAAAGCTTTGGTGTGTATGTGTGTTTTAAAAACACTGTTATCACTAAAGACTTGTTCCTCATTCTTATGTAACTTTCAGAATTGGGCAATATAAAGCACATATTTCTTTATGAAGTATCAGGATAACAACATTTTGTTACTGTTTAGCAAAATTACTTTCATTTTGTGGAAGCCTCTTAGTATTGTTGGGTGCAGTAAATAGTTGACTCCACCTTGTTCATTTTACCAGACCAACAGGATCTTATGTGTGACTAAGTAAAAATAGAACTTGTATATTAGCCCACTGAATGATATACATATATATATGTGCATATATATATATATACATATTTTACTCACTTAAAAGTTACTCTTATTATAAATAAGTACATATTTAAGAAAACTAGAAAACCAATTCAAAGTAGAGGAGAACATCACTCCTCACTTTCCAGACAAAATTGATTACTTTTTTGGTTTGGAAATACAAAATAGTCTTTATAGTAAAAATAATTTATTATTTGAAGTTGCTTCCAGTTTGGACTGACTCAATATGTAAATATCAGCTAATATAATTTAAAAATATTAAATTTATCGGGGTAACCCAGTTAGTAACATTGTATAAATTTCTGGTGTACAACTTCATAATATGACATCTGTATACTGTGTTGTATGTTTACCACCTGAAGTCTGATTTCCTTCAGTCATCATATTTGATGCCTTTTACCTTCCTCATCCTTCTTTCACTCCCCCTTCTCTTCTGGTTACCTCTATTATGTTGTCTATATCTATGAACATTTATTTTGTGTATCTCATTTTTTGCTTTTTGTTTTATATCCAACATATGAGTGGAATCCTGCAGTTCTTATCTTTTTTCGTGTGGCTTGTTTCATTTAACATAATACTCTTCAGATCCATATTGTCAAAAATGACAAAATTTAATCATTCATTTTTATGGTTGAGTGGTATTCCATTGTGTGCATGTGTATAGGTGTGTATATTTGTGTGTGTGTGTGTGCGCATGTGTGTGTGTGTGTGTGTGTAATCTCTTTGGAAGGAGTTCAGCTATTGCTAGTATCTCATGAGAATGGTTTATGTGACATTGATGTAATCTGGCAGCCAAGAAGAGTGGACTGGAATGTGCATGTGTGAGCAATGATGACTTCACTGTACTAGTCAGTGAGGTGGGGGTAGACACTGTTGAGAGAGCAATGTACTGTGTGGTCATCATATTCAAAATGACTGAGTAAGTAGAGCAACAAATCTGTATCAAATTTTGCATTAAGCTTGAACGTTCCTCTGTGGAAACTACTTGGATGATTCAGAAGTCTGCAGCTACGGGCATCTGGTGATGGGCAGCTTCATCACAACAATGCGCATGCTAATGCACATCTTGTGCAGTTTTTTGTGGAACATCAAATCATCCAGGTGACTCAGCTTTTCCCAAAACTAAAATCATCTATGAAAGAGAAGAGATTACAAACTAGTTGAGATGCAGGAAAATAGGGCCAGGCAGCTGATGGCAACTGGGAGAATTGTGTGAGATCCCAAGGTGCCTATTTTGAAGGGGAGTGAGGCATCATTGTCCTATGTATCTTACATCTTTTTCAATAAATGTCTCCATTTTTCATAGTATATGGATGGATACTTACTGGACAGATGGACAAACTCTCTCTCTCTCTCTCTCTCTCTCTCTCTCTCTCTCTCTCTATATATATATATATATCATGTTAAAATTATTTTTGTCTGCTACTGCTTTAAGCTTAACAATATTTATATTTATCTTTATCTTTTTTTATCAAATCAGCCATCAGTGGACACTTCTTGTTTCCCTGTCTTGGCTATTATAACTAATACTGGAGATATATTTTCATTACATGTACTTTTTAGGGAAGAGGGTAATAATTGAGGCTGATCTTTGTAAATTAAAGAAATCTTAATTTTGGTCTGGAGAATTGAGTTTTTATTTATTTATTTAATCCATGTATGGTTGCCTTTCACTTGCCTCCAGCTGTGGACCTGGCTGGATACCTGGCTTGCAACCTGATTATGTGCCCTGGCTGGGAATCGAACCAGTGACCTTTGGGTTCACAGGCCAGCGCCTTATCCACTGTGCCAGCAGCCAGGGCTTTACATTTGTTTTTATAGTGAACTTTATTTGCAAAATGTTAGATATATAACATGTATTTTCCTGTTTTTATATTAGCTCAGTGGATTTTTATGATTACAAAAGATTTTAAAAGTATCACATAATCTCTGCATTTTACTTTAATTTGTCAAAAAGTACTAATTTATTTTGTGGCCATATATATTAAAGTTTAATGTATTAGACAAAGTTTTAGGTGTTACTACAATGAATTTTCTCAGTACACAATATTCAAGTGTCAATATAATATACAAAATTGGGAAAATAGAATATACAGCTTCTACAAATTTGTGTGCTACAAATTTGGTTAAGATGGTCTAGGCTATTTATAGAGAACCCTAAAATTGTTAAATAAGAAATGCATGAAACATTCTATCTGGTTTATTTTTTAAAAATGGTTTGCCTATATTTTACTAAGTTGAAAAAGTTTTAAATATATTCTAGATACAAGTCTATTATCTGATGTATGCTATAGAAATATTTCTCCCAGAATGGGCTTTTCTTTTAATTTTCCCAACAGTATCCCTCAGAATGCAGAACTTTTTAATTTTAGTAAAGTCCACTATGTCATTTAAAAAAACTTTATGGTATGAGCTTTTAACATAAGTACAGAGAGTATTTCTCATAGATTTTCATTTTTGGATTCTATATTTAGGTTCATATTAGGTCCAATCAGCTTTATTTTTATGTATGGTATGATAGTATGAGGTAAGAGTTGAGTTTATAGTTTTTGCATAAAGCTCTAATTGTTCACATATATCTTTTGAAGAAATTACAAATTGAGAAAATTTTCTGTTAGAGTTCTTTATATGGATACCATTTCTGGCATTGTTCAATCCATTGGTAAATCTAATTTTTATCTAATGTTATTTTTCTTTTTATTCTATGTCACTATGTAGATTTATTTTTATTTTATTTTTAGTATATTTTATTGCTTATGCTATTGCAATTGTCCTAACTTTTTTCCCTTTGGTCCCCTTTGCTTGTACCGTCCTTCCCTCCAGCAACCCACTGTGTCCCTTAATTGAAGTCCATGGGTCAGTCATGTAAGTTCTTCGGCTTTTCCATTTCCTTTACTATTCTTTTTTTTTTTTTTTTTTTCCGGAGAGAGAGGAAGGGAGAAAGGCAGAGAGAGGGAGAGAAACATCAATGTATGGTTGCCTTTCACCTGCCTCCAGCCAAGGAACTGGCTGCAACCTGGTTATGTGCCCTGGTTGGGGAATTGAACCAGCAACCTTTGGGTTTGCAGGCTGGCACCTTATCCACTGTGCTACCAGCCAGGGCTCCTTTACTATTCTTAACAACCCTGGTCTATTTTGTACCTACCAATTATGGTTCTTAATCCCTGTATCTTTCCCCTATTCTCTGCCTTTCATCTCCCAGCTAATAATTCTCCACATGGTCTCCATATCTATTATTCTCCTCCTGTTCTACTTGTTTGCTTAGTTTGTTTTTGTTTTTTAGATTCAGTTGTTGATAGTTGTGAGTTTGTTGTTATTTTACTGTTCATAGTTTTGATTTTCTTTTTTATTAGTCCCTTTAACATTTCATAT
The DNA here is from genome assembly GCA_004026585.1 of Noctilio leporinus. Lineage (NCBI taxonomy): Eukaryota > Metazoa > Chordata > Mammalia > Chiroptera > Noctilionidae > Noctilio > Noctilio leporinus. The sequence continues at coordinate 82,347 of PVIW01005645.1, forward strand.
AATAAGGGCTTGGTGATGATGAACTCCTTTAGCTTTACCTTGTCTGGGAAGTGTTTTGTCTGCCCTTCCATTTTAAATGTTACCTTTGCTGGATAGAGTAATCTTGGTTATAAGACCTTGCTTTTCATCACTTTGAATACTTCTTGCTAGTCTCTTCTTGTCTGCAAAGTTTCTTTTGAGAAATTAGGTGATATTTTTATGGGTACTCCTTTGTAGGTAACTCTCTTCTTTTCCTTTGCTGCTTTTAAGATTTTCTCTTTACAGCCCTGGCTGGTGGCACAGTGGATAAGGCACCAGCCTGTGAAACCCAAAGGTCACTGGTTTGATTCCTAGCCAGGGCACATAAGCAGGTTGCAAGTCAGGTCTCCAACCAGGTCTGTAGCTGGAGGCAGGTGAAAGGCACGCATACATTGATGTCTCTCTCCGTCCCTTCCTCTATCCCTTCCCCTCCATCTAAGAATAATTTTAAAATCTTTGAAAAAAAAAAGATTTTTTTTTTATTATCTTTAACACTTAGCATTTTAATTATGATGTGTCTTGGCATTGTCCTCTTTGGGTCTAACTTGTTTGGGACTCTCGGTACTTCCCGGACTTGTATATCTATTTTCTTTGACAAATTAGGGAAGTTTTCTTTCATTAGTTTTTCAAATAAGTTTTCAATTTCTTGCTCCTCTTCTTCTGGCCCCGTGATATGGATGTTGGCACTTTTAGAGATGTTCCAGAGCCTTCTTATTCTCTCCTTGTTCTTTTTGAATTCTAAGGCCTATTCTAAGCCTTTTAACCAAGAATGGATAATATGTAAAAAATATCAAAGAAAGGTAAATAGGATAAAAATGGCAAAAAATCTTCACTTGCTCAAAGTGGAGATGATCCCCATTTTTCGTCTTGTTTAATACAAAGACAGTAAAGCTTTAACCCTTACTTATTACTTAGAATAAGTAGAATTATTTGAGGTTTTTGTGTATATGTGCCAAAAAATAAGAAGAAATGCTGGATTTTATTGGTAAAGGTATTAGAAACAGTGTAACAGAATCTTGTCTCTAAGGAAAACATACTAGTCAGACTAGAGATCTAGGTTTAAAAAACATTTACATTCCCATCCCCGGCTGATGTGGCTTAGTTGACTGGAGTGTCATCCTGTAGCTGTAAGGTTGTGGATTTGATTCCTGGTCAGGGCACATGCCTTGTTTGCAGGTTGGATCCCCAGTCCCGGTGTGACATGTATGATACAGTTCAGTTGCATGGGATTCCCATCCAGGCATGTTTGGGAGGCAACACATATATATTTCTCTCTTGCATGATGTTTTTTTTTTCCATTCCTCTCTCTCTAAAAAGCAATGAAAAAATATTACCAGTGGGGATAAAAAATTTCCTGAAAGAAAACTGAAACAGAAGATATCCAGAAAATTATTAGGAAGTGTGAATTGCCTCACATTATTAGACTAAAAACATAACTTTTGGGGTTTGGGAAAATTAAGGCTGAGAATAGATTTGACTTAAGTATAAATACTCATGAAGACTATATATAAAGAGAAGATGAATATAGTTACCATGTTAGGTCTCCCTGCCCATACCACACCCCTTGCCCTATAATCTTCAATGGTTTATGTAGAAGTTCTGAAGCACAATTTAGAGAATGGGTTTTGAATTCAAAGACTTAGATTTATGTCCAGATTCCCACATTTAACAGCTATATGACTTTAAACTTTAGGTTACTCATTAAAAAAAAAAAAAAAAAAGAATAGAATATCCCATAGGTTGAGAGATATATGAAGTCTGTCTGGAAAAAGTCCAGCCATTGTTAATACAGTGAGAATTGTTTACATTACACTAATGTGACCTAGTAGCCAAGGAGAGTAGACTGAAATGCATGTGTGTGAACAATGACAACTTCACTGTACTAGTCAGTGGGTTGGTAGATGCCATTAAGTGGACATGTGTACTATGTGGCCATTGTATTCCAAATGACTGAGTGAGTAGAGTAACAAATCTGCATCAAATTTTGTGTTAAGTTGGAACATTCCTCCATGGAGACTAGTATTTGGGTGACTCAGAAGGCCACAGCTATGGGCAACTGGTGATAGGCATCTTCATCATGAAAATGTGCCCACTCATGCATCACATCTGGTGCAGAGTTTTTTTGGGAAACATCAAATCATTCAGGTGACTCAGCACCCCCTACAGCCCAGATTTGGTGCCCTGTGACTTTTGGCTTTTCCCCAAACTAATGATCGCCTTTGAAATGGAAGAGATTTCAGACCATTGATGAGATTCAGGAAAATACAGCTGATGGTGAATAGAGCTGATGTTGATTGAGAGAATGAGATCCCAAGGTGCCTACTTTGAAGGGGACTGAGGCATCTTCATTTTCTTATGTACAATGTTTCTTGTATCTTGGATTTTCTTTAATAAATGCCTCTATTTTTCATGTTACATGACTCAATACCTTCTGGACAGGCCTTGTATATATTAAATTAGATACGACATGAGTGGAAAAACCTGACACTTAGTAGAACTCCATAAAAGCAGATTGAATAATATTATATACCCATCTCAAATCCTTCTTTCCAGACTCAGGTTCTTTTCAGGAGAGTTCTCAACCTGGTATCCATGTACATGAAGTCTGTAATGCTCACCTTCTAGCACTCACTTCTTTTGATTCATTCCTTGCTTAGCTGGATTTTATCTTCCAGTACTGTTTTCTTAGATGCAAACTTCCTTATTATTGATATGTTTTTATATATATGTTTAGACTTTGTTGCTTTTATCCTTGAAGAATAACTTGGCTGAGTATACATTATTGGGCCAGGCTTACTTTCAGGATTCCAGAATTTGCTCTACTTTTTTTCCAGGCATTTAATATTGTTGAGGCAAAGGCTGAGGCTAGTCACAACCCATTCCACTTCTAACATTCTAAATGATTTTTTGTTTTTATCTGAAAATATTTAAAGTACAAAATTTATCAGGATACATTTTAGCATTAATAGTTATATTTTACCTATCCTGGGGACATGAATTATTTTCTTATATATAAACAATTTTTTCTGCTAAAGGTTCATTTACAAAATTTTTTCTTCTGCAAAATCAGTAATTATAAATGTTACATCTCCATTGTTTTCCTAATTACCAGTTTTATAGCCAATACTTTCTGTTCATTTTACTAATTTCTTTTTAAATGATTTCCCTAATCCTCCCTCTATGCCCTAGTTTTAGGGTGCTAAAACACTTTTTTTCTGCATCTAATGAGTTTTATCTATGTAATGGTTTAATTTCCTTCTTCCATTTCTTTCCTGAGGTCTGCCAGCTCACTTTTCAACTACAGTTGTCTTATCTCTTCTTTGATCTCTTTATCTTTTTCTTTGAGGTCTATTTTTTCCCCTACACAGGTCATGGTATTATTTATTTATTTATGTGAGACTGAGGAGAAATATTTGTCTAAATTTTCCCTTTGTTTTCCTTGAGTAAGGGAGGAAATCATTATTCTTTTCATGTGTGATCTTTGTCTTTAATATCTCATTTTCCACTATATATTTATATATAGATTCAATCTAATTCATTTCTTTTTATTTTCTTTTTATTTTATTATTTTTTAAATTCCTTTCTTACTACTTATTTTTAGATGGGGGCATATTTATACTGTATATTTAATTGCTGAAAAACAATATTAGGAGGGATAGTATAGAGTGAATTGGGGCAGTCTTGCAGCTTTAAAATTGGTATTTGTTGTCTTGAAAAACATCAGTTACTTATTTTACTTTATTTTTTACAATCTGCTTATATCTCTTCTTAGTTTCTGCCCTTAGAAGTTTGGTGTGGCTTACAATGAAGCACCTTAAGTCAGGCTATCTGTGCTGTGATCTGGTCATCTCTGCTTCCTTCCCTCACCTCGGGCAGTGTTTTAGTAGATTAGATAATAGACAAGATGATATATCTGCCTGTTTCTTCCTTACTCAGCTCAACTTCACCTGCAATTTCTGTGGAACTGGGTCTTCACAGGATATTCCCCACTACTTCTGCTGCCTGCCTCTCATGCACCTAAACCTTATCACTTAAGTCAGAGGATCATTTGATTACTTTTAGAGAAATTAATTCTTGCTTACGGTCTGAGGAAATAGTTGTCATTTTATAGTTATTCTCCTTTATTCTGGTTTCGATTTCAATACAGTTAGCATATAGTCTTCATTTTGTGATTTGAGCTTGTAGGTATGTATTTCATTGTTTCATTAAGGATCTCCACCACCTCTTCTCCCCTTTTTTTCAATTTTTCATTCATTTTGGTTGTTTTCAAGGGAGAAAAGTTTAGAAAAAAAATTGCTTTTACTCCTTCATTTTTTTGTCCCCCAAAGATTTTATTTATTATTTTCAGAGAGAGGGGAAGGGAGAGAGGTAGAGAGGGAGAGAGACATCAATGTATGGCTGCCTTTCACCTGCCTCCAGCTACAGACCTGGTTGGAGACCTGGCTTGCAATCTGATTATGTGCCCTGGCTGGGAATTGAACCAGCGACCTTTGGGTTCACAGGCTGACACCTTATCCACTGTGCCACCAGCCATTGCTACTCCTTCATCTTTGACCAGAATTCTAAATTGTCTTTAAAAAATTATATTCTTGCCCTGGCTGGTGATGCAGTGAATAGGCATTGGCCAGCGAACCCAAAAATCTGGTTCGATTCCCAACCAGGGCACATAATCAGGTTGCAAGCCAGGTTTCTAGCCATCTCCGTAGCTGGAGGCAGGTGAAAAGCAACCATAAGTTGGAGTTTCTCCCTCTCTCTGCCTCTCTTCCTTCCCGTCTCTCTGGAAATAATAAATACATTAAAAAATTATATTCTCTTTTTTAAATCAGTTAAATATTCGCTAATACTTATTGAGTCTCTGCCATATGCTAAACTTGGTTCAATGAGCTTTATATAACTATTATCTCTCTTAATCTCAAAAATATTCTGTATTCTATATCTTTTTAGTATTACCTCATTTAAAATGAAAAACAAAACAAAACAAAAAAAAAAAAGAAAACCAAGGTTCAGAGAAATTAAGTAAATTGTCCAAGGTCACACAGATGATCTAGAATTAAAATTCAGGTATATTGGACTCCAAAGCTGTATTTTTTTCTGCTATACCCCATCTAGTCACTATAGGTATAATCACATTGAATTTGATAAATGTGTTCATAAATACAACATCTATTCACAAATACAATTTTTCCCCCTTTAGTTTACCTGTGAAGTTAGGATAATTTCCTAATGTTCTATTACCCTAATAAATTAGGATAACTTATTAGAAATATCCATTGGTACTGCAGCATGAAGAAGATAATATTTCTGAGGTAGATTACTTTTGCACCAGATGATCCTTGTTGATCTATCATGTGATTTATTTGACATTTTGAACTGCAGAAAACTATCCAAAGCCATTTGAGTTAAATATAGCTCAGTCATTTTAATGGAAGATTAGGAGTAGTTAGCTATACAGAAACATTTAAGAGAAAAGTAGGTGAGGTCAAAGAGGAGAATAATCAGGCTCAGGTTGTATGGGCAACTAACTGGCTGCTCCAGTTTTCTTTTCATATCTGGGAAACTATTTGTTTGTTTTTCTTTATAAAACATTTCCTATTGTGTTCTAGAGCAATAGGACCTGAAACACACACAAATAAAATAGTATGGCTTATAGAGCAATAGGACCTGAAACACACACAAATAAAATAGTATGGCTTATTTGCGCATGGCTTCATTGCTAGTGGTGGCTGTACTACTTGGAGATGGCTTGCTTTTTCTCTAGTAGCAGTCTAGTAGCTGTCTGGCATGGAGGCCTACTGTAAGATTCTTGACTTTCTGTTGTAAGCACTAATATTCAATGGTGTGCCTCTACAATTCTAATTACTACCTATCTGATGGTTAGACAGTTTTCTACTGGCTAAATTATGTATCTAATCAGTTTTAAATTATTGAATTAAAAAAACCAGTAACAACTAGAGTTAATTGGTACAATAGTGTGTTAATATTTCAAATATAATTACAATTGTGATAGAAATTGGTAGGCAGAGCAGATCATGGTCTAAAGCCCCAAAGGTATGACTCAGATGGAAAATGACTGTTTAAATATGTTGAGAGCAACTCATTCAGGTGCATTAGGGATTGAGTGTTTTCTTGGATTTAAAAAAACAGTGGTGCCCTCAAGCTAGTGACCGCCAGACTCAAAACAGGCAGTATAGTGAGTACATGGTAGTATTTAGGTGGCTACAAAAAAACTGGGTGTGCACTTTTTAAAGAAAAGAGAAACACCCTAGTGCTTTTCTTATGGCCTGTGAAATCAGAGTCTAAAATGTTTTCCCCTGAGGCAAGCTATTTTTGTAAGTGCTGTTGCCCAGAGAAGTACTATCAATTTCTCTTCTTATTTTCCAGTTCCTTGGGTTCTCATTCACATACCTTCTCATTGTTGTGCTCATTCCTGTCTTTCTGTCAGTCTATTTTTATAGATGTTTCCTTCTTTTTTACTGTGCTTATAGTGCCCTGTTTCACTTAGAAAAAGTTAGTTATTTAAGTCTTTTATAGCCAATCTGGTTTTACACAGCACAGATCCCACCTGTTAATGCTTAAAACTTGATAGAGAAAAAGTGTGTGTGAATGTGGGATGAACATAAGAGTAAGTGCTTTGGAGCCATCTATTCCTAGACCTGGACTCCAGACCTTTATTTACCCATCTTTGGAACACCTTTACACAAGTTACATTACTTTAAAAAAAAATTAATGAAGATTTCATTCATTATTTTCAGAGAGAAGGGCAGGGAGGGAGGAAGAAAGAGAGAAACATCAACGTATGGTTGCCTTTTCACCTGCCTCCAGCTATAGACCTGGCTGGAGACCTGGCTTGCAACCTGGTTGTGCTCTGACTGGAAATCAAACCAGTGACCTTTGGGTTTCTCAAGCTGGTGCCTTATCCACTGAGCCACCAGACAGGGCAGGACATTACTGTTCTGAGCCACACTTTCCTAAAAGATGGAGATAATGCCTTTTTTTTTTTTTTTTTTTTTAAAGAGATTTTACTTATTATTTTTAGAGAAAGGGTAAGGGAGAGAGGCAGAGAGGGAGAGAAATATCAATGTTTGGTTGCCTTTCACGTGCCTTCAGCTATAGACCTGGCTGGAGACCTGGCTGGAGACCTGGCTTGCAACCTGATTATGTGCCCTGACTGGGGAATCGAACCAACCACCTTTGGGTTTGCAGGCTGGTGCCTTATCCACTGTGCCACCAGCCATGGGCCAATAATTCCTTTCTTACTGAAGTGGTGTGAGGTGTAAGTTATATACAGTCCAGCTAGTACAAAGATAAAAATATAATAAATAATAAATGTGGCATATTGTACTATTGATGACAATTGTTTATTCCTTCACTTCTTATAGATAAAGTATGCTTCCTCCTCCCTACTGACTTTGGGTCTTGGCCATGTCATTTCTGAGCAGAATCTTTTAGAAGCATTACAAATTTCTACCAGATTTCTTATTCCCTGCACCCTGATGTACCCTCAGCCTGAAGTCTCGACCAAGAAGACAATGGAGCAGACTTGAATCTGGCTTACATGCTAGAGCAGACTCATATGCTGACTTGCTTTCACCAACATGGGGTATGAGAAGAGAAATAAATATTTGTTGTAAGTTTCTGAAGTCTTGAGGTTGTTATGCAGCATAGTACCATTTCTGTAGCAGATCCTGTATTTGTCAGCTTTGCTGTAGTCACAAAGAATCCCAAAGCAACAGTGGCTTTAAACAGCAAATACTTATTTCTCAGTCATGAGTCTTCAGATTGGCTGTGGCCTGCTTGGCTCTCTGGCACATGTCATTTCAAACTGTGATCCAGGTTTGGGGAGCAGCCTCCATCTGGGACATGCTGTTCTCATAGTAGAGGCCAGAAGTACAAAAGGTTGATCCAAACTATGTAGGTGCATTTAAAGCTTCCATAAGGATGTGGCGTATGTCGTATCTTCTCATATTCCATTAGCCAAGTCACCTGTCCAAGCTTGGCAATGGGGCAGGGAAATATATTCCATTTACTGAGAGGCACTGGAAGTCACATGTCGAAGAGTGAGGACAGATATTTGGGAACATAATACAGCTGACTACAGTAGGCTTTCCACACATGTTAGAGTTTTTCTGTTTTTAGTACTTCTTGTTCCATTCTAGCTGTAAAACACAAAAATCTGGGAGAGGTAATAGATTAATTTCATGCAGGGTAGAAGTATTAAATACTCCATAGAGTCCTGTGGAGGGTACAATGGCAGCAAAAAAGAGGAAACAAAATAGTTAAGTATTACAACTTGGTTGGACCCATGCAGATTGAGTATGATTCCCAGAAAGCATTGGGGAACTTTTCATCTTGGAAGTGTAATTTTCCAATGTCAAGTTTCCAGGATCCTAAAGTGAAATGGCTGTTAAAGTAGTTCTTTCTGTTTGACTAATTGCCCTAGGCTAGGATGACTTTTTCCCTCTCCTCAGTGCTGTAGGAATTTTTATGAGCCTCTTTAAAGTAACTGAGATGCCAGTCAGGATACTGGCAATGAACAGGTGATATCTCTAATCTGGTTGTTGCCCCTGAGTGAAAAGTCCCTTTGGCCACAGAGTTTCTTCTTTGGATAGGCATCCACTCTACTAGAGCATGAAATCTCATTATGAAAAACAATTTTATCTATTATATAAACTGCCCAAGTCTCTCTTCCCTACATTTATGCATGTCTATGGGGTCAGAGTATTTCAGAAGGATTCTGGGGAAACTTGAACGTAATGCCACATTTAAATTCATTCTGTGACCTTAATTTCTCTTCTCTGTTCTGTGTCCTGATTTTCTTGTCACTTTTAAAATATATGAATCTTATTTTGAGCAAACCTGATAAAAGAGAAGACATATTAACATTCAGATAAATTAGTACCTTTTAAACTTATATTGAAATTTGAAAGGTTTCTTTTAAGAAGTTAAGCATATTGGCTACAATTTGGAAGACATGGTTAATAATATGTTGGATTTTATCCTAGCCACTGAAATGAAAGCTCATTTATTTATTTTTCTTTGATTCTAATTTTCTTAAAATCTGATGAATAGGGAGATCAATAGCCTTTTTCTCCCCTTCTTACTCGGATATGTACTTTCCCTTCAGAAGAAAGGTGCAACGAAATTCCATTAGTGATATAGGTACAAAGTGGAGGTCTGCTCAAATATGAATAAATTATGCCTTGGATAATGAATTTATTTTTCTCTCCAGCTTTTGAAGGGTTTATGTTCATGAACTGAGTTCAAGAAATAGAGGTTTTTTGAAAAGACAGAAACACTTCTTTTGCCCTGAAACATTATTATTAAAAAGTTACTGTTGTGCTTTTGAAAACAAAGGAGATATGTACAGCATTTTAACTTTTTTTGCTTGTTTTTAAAAAGGTTGTCAATGACTGAAGAAAAGATTAATGATAGGATGTGCCCACAGCATAGCAAGTATTTCCTTCCATCCTTCATGGGAATGTGTTCTAATTAATTTCTTAGCTATGGTTTTTCTGGGTGAAGTTTGTTTGCATAAAGGTTTCCATATTTAAATTTAAAAGTCATATTACAGAGCTCCTGCTATTCAGAGCGGTTTTCTAGGCTTTGTAGGTGAAATTAAAATGAACAAGACATGTCTTCTCCCTTCAATGAACTTACAGCCTAGTAAAGAGACAACAGGTATTACATAAATTATTCCAATACAGAGCAAAACTTTTATGTCCAAATAAAATATACAGCCCATGCTATTAACATGCTAAGAGAATGTGAGAACAACACCTGTTGGAATACTTAAGTCTCAGGAGGACTTCATGGAAGTAGCATTTGTATTCAACAGGTGAAGGGACTAGTGGCATTCCACTTTTTCTGAGGAAAGAACATGACTAAAGCCTGTGAAAGTATGGAAATTGTAAGTTTGGGACAGTAGGAAACAGTTATGCCTGTATTCAAGATCATGAGGCTGTGAAGGATATTGTGGCCAGGTTAATGAAGACTTGAATGGGATAGTAACTATTTTGGTCTTTATGCTATGGGGTGAGATGGAGCCAAATAGATTTTGAGCATAGTAATGACATGTTCAAAGCTACATTTAAGGGAGATGACTAGAAAGATTATGGAATGAATGAGCAATGAATTAACAGAAGAAGAGGCTGGAATTAGAGATCTCAATTAGGCTGTTTAGAGGTTCAGGTGAGAGAAGAGGGCTTAGTCTAGGGCAGTGAGAGAGAACTGGAAGGAGTTAAATTTGAGAACCATTTTGAAAATGACATAATGATAAATATTTCATTTGGAAATGAAATAATTTAATGACATATTAGTTTATAGACTAAGACTCAAGATACATTTTGTAGATAAAATTCATATGATCTGGCAACCGATTGGTTATTCAAGAATAATTTTAAGATGCTATTTTAAATCAATCCAGTTACAGTAGTAATTATTTTCTTCAGTCTTCTTTGATGCCTGAGTATCTGATGTGGCCACAAGTTTAAGTTCTAGGACTTGCAGGTGTTAACTCTTTGGATGTAAAAATCTATAGGTTACCTATAAACAGTACTGAAACTTCTTTGCAGGCATACCTGGCTCTTAAAGCTCATGGGAGAAAGCAAAACTACTATTTTGAGTGATTAGAACAATATCTTGATTTTAGAACTTTATATTTTCAAAGAATTTTTCTTCTATTGTCATATCCTATTCTTTCAATAACTCTGAAACAAAAATACCATATGCTTTAGAAGTTTAGGGAAACTGAGAAACAATAAGATTAAATGGAGTTTCTAAGGTTACACAGTCAGCTAGTAACAGAGAAAAGAAGAGTGTACAAACTTTGAATTAGCCACTCTTATGTTCCAGCATTACCCTACTTGTGCTAGTTTGCCATTTGACCTAGTTTTAGTAAAATCACTGGGTATACAGCATAGATATCCCAGATAAATTCCCCATTGCCCCCAATTCATTTAAATAACACAAGAGTATATAAATAATGTACTTTGTGGCATCAAATTTTTTTAAATTAGCACTTTACAGTCTTACATTTAGATGGAATTTTGCTTTTATGTGAAACATCTTGTGTGCCGATTAGGAATGCAGAGCTCTCTATCAGATTCAAGTGGAATAGGATAATTCTTTCATAGTTTTTTGGTGTTGTGTTTTACTATAATGTTCTAATGGTGTTCCTGTTGGAATCATAATTCTGGGCATTGCCAGGCTTTATCTATAGTTTATTTTCCTCTGTTTTACATGAGAATTTACATGTCGTTTTAGGTTTGTGATCCTTCTCTCTCTGTGCTCAGAGGATTCTTAACCTTGCGCTGTTTTTGCTTTATCTTCAATATATCTTTTTTTTTTTTTGCATGTATGCATGTTTTAAAATCCTATGACTGTTTTCTTAATTTATGGTTGTCTTTTTCACATGAGTTCATGTACACTTCCTGGTTACATTTTGGTCTGGGATCAGAAACACTATCAGAGGCTGTCAGAATACCTCTGAGTGTGAAGTTACACAAATGCTTATTTATGTCTCTGTCACCTTATAACCTAGTAATACGATGTTTTCAGTAAGTTTTTCTTCTGATATTGGAGTGCTTCCAATTTACTTTTCTCAGGTTGTTTCATGATTTGGTTTACAGTTTTCCTTTTTATTTTAATTATTAAAAAAATTTTTTATTTTATTTTTTTTAGAGAGGGGGAAGGGAGTGAGAAAGAGAGAGAGAAAAACATCAACATGAGAGAGAAACATCGATTGGTTGCCTCTTGGACACTCTCTGACTATGTACTATACTAGCAACCTAGGCATTTGCCCTGACTGGGAATTGAACCAGTGATCTTTTGCTTTGTGGGACAATGCCCAACCAACTGAGCTATACCAGTCAGGGCCACATTTTTCCTTTTTTAGATTGCACTTGCATTTCAAGGCATTGAATTATTTGGTAGTGACATTGAAACTACTGATTTTGCTCACAATGATGACAGTCATTCCCTTCCTGTGGACCAATTTTATTCAGGCACTGGTTAGAAAAGTGTACTTTCAGGAACTTTAAAAATTTGTCTTTATCACTAGTGATTTTATTTTATTTACCAGAGCCTTGTGTATTCATTTGTAAACAGGCTTTGAGACTCTAAGTTGGAAGTTTTCAAATTTTCCAGGTCCCTGTTATCTTTAGTGTGTCAGTAATTTTTTCACAGTGACCTTGGTCCAAAAGAAATAACAGTTGACTTTAGTATATAGATGGAATCAAACAACTTAAGTATTTATGTACTAAAAACTAGTAGTTGTTTGAAAAAATAATACAGATAAATTGAAAGCAAAGAAACTAATTTCGTTCTTAAATGATCACAATTGCTAATGAAATGTGTTTATCTTTTGGGCATTGCTCAACTTTTTTTTTTTTTTTAAAGATTTTATTTCATCATTTTCAGAAAGAGGGGAAGGGAGAGAGGCAGAGAGGGAGAGAGACATCAATGCATGGTTGCCTTTCACCTGCCTCCAGCCACAGACCTGACTGGAGACCTGGCTTGCAATCCAGCCACGTGCCCCAGCTGGGGAATCGAACCCGCGACCCCGGGTTTGCAGGCTGGCGCCTTAACCACTGTGCTACCAGCCAGGGCCCAACTTTTTCAAACACTGAAAACAGTCATCTTCATTTCCAGTTCCACATTGATTTTAGCATATTTGCTTTTTATCAGTTCAAAGACTGAAAATCAGCTTTGCAAAGATACAATGTCATAGAAATGAATATAGTGTGATTTAAAGTTGAAACTAATTTGTCTTTGTAGTTTTCATAGTGATCAATAGATGGTTCTGTATTGCTGTGTTTCTCTTGGAAAGTTAAAATACCTTGTAGTGTTTCTGTGAGTTCTATGTGATGTGTCAGGATATCTTGATACACTTAGGAACTATGGCCTTATATATTTTTCTATTGTTTACCATGACAATGCATTTTTCTAGTGTGCATCAGTATGTCTGGAAGATGGTAGGCACTCATTAAATTTTGGTAGGTTTCCATTGTCCTTAGGCAAGCAGTTGGTTCAGGAAAGTTGGGACAAAACAAAACAAAACAAAACATGTACAATCTGCAGTTCTGGAACAAGACATACTTTGCTAAGTTATGTTTTGCCATGCTTCTTGCTTTCCTCTTTAATGAATTCTGACAATTGTAAGACTCACATGAGCTTGTCAGAGGCATAGTTCACAACCTTAATCTCTTCCCATTTGTTTTTAATGTGAGGAACTCATTTTAGACATCCATTCTAAGAAAAACAATTAGACAGAAATTATGATGCAGTGGTCTTATCCTGAATGTTATTTTGCAACTCGGCTGTCTCCTGTGCTTTTAAGTCTTTAGTAGCTTAATAGTCTCATTTCAAACTAAACGCTGTGAGACAAGTGTAGCTTCAAATTTCTTGTCATTAGTTGACTGAGTCACCTTGCTCTGATTCACCGCTGCAAACAGCCAAATTGGGAATATGAATTTAATGAGTAGATGTAAGGGGTAACATCTGCTTTGCCAGCATTGTACTCACTGTTGAGTTCAGGTACTACAATGGGAAAAAACAAAACAAAACCCAGGTAAAGCCTGGACATCTAAAAATCGCCTTTAGAAACAATTTTGATACATTACAATTCTGTTCTGAATTGGTTGAAATTTTCCTTGCTTAAAAAAGTTGGTTTAGGGGGAATGGGTGGGTGGGGAGGGGGACAGAGGGGAGCAAAAAAGGGGATGGAGGTAATACAACAACAATAATAAAAAAAAAAAGTTTGTTTAATCTTCCCTGGAATGTGAAGTGCTAACTCAATATTTTCCTAATTGTGCAGAAAGAGCACCAGATGGTTTCTGAGGATGACACTGTGTGGGTAGGGGCATTGGTGACTGAAGCTGTGGTAAACTTTGTAGTCCATAATCATCATCATCCAAAGCAATATTTGCTTTTGTGCCAGAGAGCACACACAATAACATTTTAAGGTAAAACAAATGCTGTTAGTCTTTAGGAGAGCATTTAAGTTGCTTGTTAAGTGCCATGCAATAGGAAGGTATTATTCCAAACAAAGCTTTTCTTGTATTAACATTATTGAAGAATAAATGTTTGTATATATTTACTTGGAAACAATTTTTTCCTTTTATTATTTTTCCCTTTGCATGGATAATCATTTCAAATTGTTAACTTTTTTTTTTTTTTTTTATTCAATAGAATTAGAATCTTAACTGAGAAAAAATGTTTTTCTGGGTTTTGTTATCTTTGCCTTTAGTTAGCCTGCAAGAAGGATTGGTTACTGTCCCTCCCTCCTGATCAATTTATCTACACTGAGAAATGGAGGATTAAAATTAATTGCTACATCAGACATAGCTCTATAATGGACCTCAAATCTTAAAGCAATGATGGTACTAATCTCCAAGACACAGATACATTTATAACAATTGTGGCAACACATAATTTTAAAATAGCCAGCCCTATAAAGGTATCATATTGGAAGTGTGAGTCAGGGTGTTAATAACTATAACTTATTATAAAAAGATGAGTTCTTATCAAAATGGACTTTAGTAAATTGACATATAAAACAATTTCTCTTCTCTAGGTGGGTTAACTAATTTGCCCTTTGCTTTTTAAAAATGTGATATAAAAACTTACTGAAGGCTCTGTACCAAGGTACTATACAAGTTTATAAAAGGAAAGAGAAAATACAAGTTTTCCCCTTAAGAGATTTCTAATCTGAAGAAATGCATGCTAAAACAAGTTAAGAATTGCCATGTTCATGTAGGCCAGGGTCAGGTACATAATTAATATATATTGAAGAAAAATATACAGTTGTACATAGGACTAAGATAAATAAAGCTATTGACTTCATTTAGTTCAGAATAGATTTTTGTTGATTTGAAGAAACAATCAATTACCCGTAGGTTTAAATCTGAATTCAGAAGATTATAGTCTTTAAAAGTCTGAACACATGTGTAAGAACCATGCTGTGGTTTACTAATTTGTGTATTAATAGCTTCTGAATTTTAAGAGTGGCAGCATTTTCCTCTCATATGTCATTCATTCCTATTTGTTCTGATGTGACATGAGATTGTTACCAATCTTTCATACTCTCCATAATTAGCTTAAAAGATAGGTAGGATTTTTTTTCTTTTTTAAGATTTTATTTATTATTTTTAGAAAGAGGTAAAGGGAGAAAGGCAGGGAGGTAGAGAGACATCAATGTATGGTTGCCTTTCATCGGCCTCCACTATGGACCTGGCTGGAGATCTGGCTTGCAACTTGGTTATGTGCCTTGGCTGGGAATCAAATCAACAACCTTTGGGTTTGCAGACCGATGCCTTACCCACTGTGCCACCAGCCAGGGCCTCTTAAAAATTTTTATTGAGTTTATTAGGGTGACATGGTTAATAAAATTATATAGGTTTCAAGTGTACAATTCTATAATACATCATTTTTATATTGCATTGTGTGTTCACCACTCCAAGTGAAGCCTCCTTCCATCACTATTTATCCCCCTTTACCTATACTTCTTTCCAACCCCTTTTCCCTCTGGTAATCACCATACTGTTGTTTGTGTCTATAAGTTTTTTTCTTAAAATCCTTTCACCATTTTACTCAGCTCCCCCTGCCCCCACCCTGACAACTGTCAGCTTCTTTATATCTATGAGGCTGTTTCTGTTTCATTTGTTTGCTTATTTAGTTCATTAGAGTCCACACATTTAACTGAAATCATATGGTATTTGTCTTTCCTTGACTAGATTATTTCACTTAGCATAATACTTTCCAGGTCCATTCATGCTATTGCAAAAGGTAAAATTTCCTTTTTTTTTTCTTTCATTACCGACCCTTCCCCCCCCCCCCCCCGCCTTTTTTTTTTTAAGGGCTGAGTAGTTTCCATTGTGCAAATGTTCTACAGCCTTTTTATCCAGTCATCTACTGGTGGGCACTTGGGTTATTTCCAAATCTTGGATATTGTAAATAATGCTGCCATGAACACAAGGATGAATATAGTCTTTCAAATTAATGTTTCTGTTTTCTTTGGATATATTCTCAGGAGTGGAATCACTTTTTTTTTATGAGGCAGTTCCATTTTTAAGTTTTAAATATTTATTTTTTCATTTTTTTAGTGCAAATTTTTCCATTACCATCTATCCCTTTATACCTTAGCCCACCTCCACCCATCTCCTTTCCCCCTGAAATCACCACACTCTTGTCCTTGTCCATGAGTTCTTTTTCACTTTTTTAGCAAAAATCCCTCCCCTATTATGCTCCCCCACCCAAAGCTGTTAGTCTGCTTTCTATTTATGCATCGGTTTCAAATTTTGCTTGTTAATTCAGTTTGTTCATTAGATTCCACATATGAGTAAAATCGTATGGTACTTGTTTCCTCTGACTGGCGTATTTCACTTAGCATAATGTTCTCCATGTCCACCCATGCTGTTGCAAAGGATATGATTTTCCTCTTTTTTATGGCTGAGTAGTAGTCCATGTAAATTTATCACAGCTTTTTCTATCTACTCATCCACTGATGATCACTTGGGCTAATTTCAAATCTTGGTGATTATAAATAATGCTGCAGTAAACATAGGAATGCATATATTCTTTTGAATTAGTCTTTTTTTTTTTTTTTTTTTTAAATAAATTCCCAGGAGTGGAATAACTGGGTCAAAAGGCAGTTCCATTTTTAATTTTTTTGAGCAAACTCCATATTGTTTTCCACAGTGGCTGCACCAATCTTCATTCCCACCGACAGTGCATGAGGGTTCCCCTTTCTCCCCATCCTCACTAACACTTGTTTGTTGATTTATTGATGATAGCCATTCTAACTAGTGTGAGGTGATATTTCATTGAGATTTTCATTTGTATTTCTCTGATGATTAGTGATGTTGAAAATCTTTTCATATGTCTATTACCATCTGTATGTCCTCTTCAGAGAAGTGTCTATTCAGGTGATAGGTATAAAATTAACTGAAATGAAAGAGATACTCATAAAAGCCACAATAGTTAGGTTCAGTAGTTTTCAAATGAAATATCCTGTGAAAATGATCCAGGTTATTGCCATGTTCTTTAAGTTGTGTTTACAGAGAAAGGAATCAAATTGAAGTGAATGACCTGCTTGATTCAACCCATTTTACTTTTACATAAATGGTTAAATATTCACCGCTTTTCAAAAGAATATGTGTGCCAGAAAGTGGGCAAAGTCTGCTGGAAGAAAAATTTGTTTATGGCTTAAGTATGCCTAGTTAAAATAAAAATGATCTTAAAAATTACAAAAAGAGGGAGTACATATTAGTGGACCTGTCTGGGCATAGTCATGACTTGTTCTCCTGTCATTTATATGATTTTGTTCTATAGTGTTTACTCTGTTATTCATTAGCACAGGACTGAAATACCTTTCAGCTTTGTTTTGTCTAACAATATTTTGTAGTATATTTGAAAAACAGTGTGTCATCTTAAAGGTGTTTCCATTATGCTGAAACCATCATACTAGGATAAATCCCAAAACTTCAGTTTTAGATTTAGTCAGTTCTACTTACTTAAGGGAATATAAAAGCTGTATGTGGCTAAAATACTATCTGTGCATAGGATTGCATACTTTAAAAAGGCACTATGAGGACTTTTTCAATTCTAAAATAAATTGTTTATTTGAATAGGTCATGTATATATGATAAAAATGTATAAAGTTACAGAAGATGTAGTGTAAAAAGTAGATCTAATCATTTCCTGTAGGTTCCTCTGTTTCTCAGTTCCCTCCTCAAAAGCCATGTCTATCACCAACCAGTTTCTTATGTATCCATTTAGAGAAGCTATTTTCAACAGGTGGGCTGCAAGAATTTTAAAAATGTGTGATACCTGACTGTTTAATCAGGAACACTGGCCTTTTACCTTAGGTTGTCAAATTAAAAATAGCTAGCACAATAGCTGTCTGGTGTGAATGCCCTGTTTTGAACCATAAATACAGAGGTCTTATAATCAAGTTGCATCTTATTTGTCACATTACATAGTAAGGTTGTAGCTGGTTGGTTAATGCTTGGTACCAGAAATCCTTATATACAAGTAGAGACACCTGATTTAAAAAAAAAAAAAATCACTTTGGAGCAAAAAGGGTAGGTTATTATTATTATTATTATTATTATCAAGTATTTTATTTATTATTTTCAGAGAGAGAGAGAAGAGAAGGGAGAGAGGCAGAGAGGGAGAGAAACATCCATGTATGGTTGCCTTTCACCTGCCTCCAGCTACAGACCTGGCTGAAGACCTGACCTGCAACCTGGTTATGTGCCCTCACTGGGGAATTGAACCAGTGACCTTTGGGCTTGTAGGCAGGCGCCTATCCACTGAGCCACCAGCCAGGGCTTCTTCCCCTTCTTCTTCTTCTTATTATATCAATCAGAATTATACCTATTTCTTTTTGGATCTGCGGAAAATTTAGTTTTGTTTTTGTTTTGCAGTGCTGTAAAATTTTAGGAATTAGTTTAAGTGTGCCATGAGATGACAAAGTTTGAAAGTCATTGATCAAAAGTAATACTATAAAATGCTTCTTTTTAAAAAATATATATTTTATTCATTTTGCTATTACAGTTGTCCCAGTTTTTCCCTTTTTGCTGCCTCCACCCAGTTCCCCCATTCCCTCCAAATGCCCTCCTTAGTTTGTGTCCGTGTGTCATGCATATAAATTCTTCAGCTTCTCCATTTCCTTTATTCTTTTTAACATCCCCCTGTCTATTCAGTAACCACCGATGTGTACTTCATTTTTTTTTCTTTCACATCCAGACAATTCACCATTTAATTTATTGCCTTCTAACTGTCAGCATCTCAAATAATATTAATACAAAGTTTTCTTTTCATTATTTCAAACTGCCTATATTATTAATTCATTTATTTAAAGTATTACTTTTTAAAGTAATATCAATTTGAATATTACAAAACACATGCACAAATACATTTATACACATACATATTTTTACACATTTAAAGTACATACTGGATTTGGAGAGTTAATACAAAAAATTTAAAATATGCCAATAGTTAGTATAATTATTACATGTTAAATGATAGTATTTTATTTCATATATTTTAAAATATTTATTTATGTATTATTTTTAGAGAGAGGGGAAGGAAGAGAGGCAGAGAGAGAGAGAGAGAGAGAGAGAGAGAGAGAGAGAGAGAGAAACATCAATGTATGGTTGCCTTTCACTTGCTTCCAGCCACGGAACTGGCTGGAGACGTGGCTTGCAACCTCATTATGTGCCCTGGCTGGGGAATTGAACCGGCGATCTTTGGGTTCGCAGGCCAGCACCTTATCCACTGTGCCACCAGCCAGGGCTAAATGATAGTATTTTAGATATATTAAGCAGTTTTTCTTCTTTAATACTTATTTTACTCTGGAATGCTATTTTTGTGAAATATATCACAAAAGTGGTGTATTGCAGAACTCACTTTTGTGAAAGCTGCTTCTTAAATTATGTTCTTAACATAAATGGTATTGTGTTGTGCATAGTTACCTGTATCTTGCTTTTTTCTTTATATATATGTATGTGTGTGTGTGTACATATATACATATATATGAATATATGTGTGCGTATGTGTGTATATACATATATGATATACCTATCAGTACATATAGAGCTTTCTCATACCTTTTATTTATTTATTTTATTTTTTATTTTTTTGACTTCCATTGCCATTTTTTAAAAATTTTATTGTTGTTGTATTACATTCATCCCCTTTTTGCTCCCCTCTGTCCCCCTCCCCACCCACCCATTCCCCCCAAAGTCAATCCCACCTGTTGTCCATGTCCATGGTTCCTTTATACTAGGTTCTTGTCTAAGCTATTCCCCTTTCTTGCCTCTGCCTCCCCCCTCCCCCCAACCCCTTTCCCCCTGACCACTGAAGGCCTATTCCTTGTAT